>VWZF01004478.1:1592054-1621134 GCA_013396755.1 Sclerurus mexicanus | reverse complement strand
GGTTTGGGAAGGATGCCGGGGGTTTGGGAAGGATGCCGGGGGTTTGGGAAGGATGCCGGGGGTACCGGGCGGGGGCGGTGCCGTTCCCGTGGCGGCAGCGCCACCTGGTGGCAACAAACCAGCACCGCCCGCACCTCGTCCCGCTCCCGCCAAGCCGCGGGTTTCCCCAAAATTTGGGCTTAAAACACGGCCGGTTCGGGCTGGTTTGGACCTTTTCTCCAAGGGATGGGTGTTAAAAGTTTGCTTTCTTTCTCTAATTAATTAATTTGAAAAAAATATTTTTATTATTTTTCTCTTTTTTTTCAAATGTATTTGCTTCGGGTTTATTTTTCCCTTCTGGCACCTGGAGCTCTGAAGGGGAACATCCCTTTATACCATCTTCAGGTGTTCTGGTGGTTGAACACACCAAGTGAAACTCATTTATGGGACACTTCTGTTCCATGGCCAGGTGAGACAGATTAGGATACTTGGCATGGGATCACATGGAGTATCCCATGGATACAGACACCTGGCACACGATACTCTTGGGTGGGGTTGATTATCTAGATCTGCAGAAAACTGGGTACCCTGGAGACTTAACTGGTGGGAACAAACAGCTGGAATCCTAAATGGGCATTTGGAACATCAGGTGATGAGTTCGGTACAAAGTTCTTAGGAGGATAAAGGCTCCAATCCATACTAAGTAGGTGCCTGATTTCTCCCTCAAATCCAAGAAGTTTGGGACCTCCCTACCTCAGGGGATCTGAGCAACAGTTCTTGTCACTTTTGCAAAGGGGAATTTGATTTCTGTGTCACTGAAATGCTTTTGGGAGACCACACCGGAACATTTATTCCCTTTCCAAGTATATTCACAAGTGTCACTGCTGCCTGACACTCTGCAGGAAAAGGCAGTGCTGGGATGCTCCTGTGGGATTTGCATTCCGCATCCCTGCCAAAAAATCTTTGCCCTGGGGTGTCACAGGGAGAAAACACCTGATGCAGGTGGGTGTTCAGGTGGCTAAAGGAGCCCCCCTGAGGAGCAGGAGATGCTCCCAGTGGAGGCAGCAGCTCTGTGGTTGTGAGCTGATGTTATTCATAGAAACAATTATCAGATTGGCTCAACAAGTGAGGAAAGGCACGCGGCTCTGTTGTTTTCTTAAGTAACTTTCCCTGTCAGAATTCATCTTGCCCAGTAAGAAATTAAAATCAGAATATTAATATTAGTGGTTGGACTCAATGATCTTAGAGGGTTTTTTCCAGTCTAAATGATTCTATGATTTTGTTGATAAAGAAAGGCAACAGAAGGAATAAATCTTATTGTTATTAAGCTTTTTGGTTGGAGATCTGTTTGTACAGGCTTATAAAAGGCTCTCTGAGACCGCTTTCCATTTCACAGGTTGCCCAGAGAAGCTGTGGCTGCCCCATCCCTGGAAGTGTCCAAGGCCAGGTTGGATGGGGCTTGGAGCAACCTGGGCTGGTGGAAGGTGTCCCTGCCCATGGCAAGGGCTGGAATGAGATGTTCTTTAAGGCCCCTTCCAACCCAAACCATTCCAGGATTCTATAATCACAGGTTACTCTGATCCTTCAAACTTCTGATAAATGTTTCAATTCCAATCTTAAAATGAGCTAAATTTTTGCGAGGGAGATGCAAATCCTTTGGGAAATTTCACTGAGGTGAATCACTGTGTCAAAAACATGGGTCTCCTTTTCTCAGACACTTCTCACAGGTCCTCTGAGAGATCCCAAGAAGCCTGCAGGCCGCTGGCACGAGCACGAGTGAGCAAATGACAATTCTAGAAGTCAGGTCACCTTGGTTTTGTCATGGGAAGAGGTGTGGGGACACTGGCAGTGCCACTTGACTTCAGCAGTTCTTATGCTGGTGTGAACCTGAGCCTGAGCACAGACGTTTCTTTATTCCAAGCAGCAGGAGTTAAAAACCCCGGAATGGTACAGAAAGTGCAGCTCTGTGGCTCAGCTCAGCTTCAGGCTAATTACTGAAAAAATAAGCAAACACACCTGGGAAAGCAAGATGACACGGCCTGGAAAGTTTTGCAGGGACTTCAGAGTACCAAGAGTTCACTTGGAGCAGAACTCGCTGCAGCAATTGTGTTCCTCTGCGGTGGTGAAGAAAAGCCGCTGCCGACCAGCAACCACCTCCTTCGGAGATGGAAACGCCACACTCTGGAGCCTGAGCAGGGCAGGTGCCTGGAAATACTCTGAAAACATGATATCCCTCTGGAAAAATATAAGTATTACTCTTGTCTGAACAATTATGCACTCAAAAATACTAAGGAGGGGCAGCAATGGATACGCTAAAGCTTAGAAATGTAGCAGCTTTCGCCACGGTTCATGAATGTTTCCCTTCTTTCCCTGCCCTTTTTGATTCCATCTAACAGTCCTGTGGGCTTCCTCTATTCCTTGAAGAAAGAAAATCACCCTGGTTTAGCTCCACGTGTTCCCGAGTGGGACGGGTGGGCCATAACACGCTTGTGGGACTTGTGGACCTCTGGAGGTGGCACGTTTTGGGAAAAGTATCTCCGTTTCTGTTTCGTGTCTTGTCTCACAGAGTTAGAGCTGTGGCTTGTCCCTGCCTGGAGAGAGGCCTTGTTGGGTGTTGGGTGCCTTGACTGGAAAGTTCTGGAGCAGGAGGACCTGCAGGATGAAAGGCTCCCTGGAGGCTCTGGCCGGTGTGTGGAGGCTGAGTGACCACAGTGCTGAAAGTCTCCACTGGGACATCAGGTACTGTCACATGACGTCCAACAACTACCACAGTACGGGGTTTGGTTGGGGTTTTTTTGAGAGTTTTTGATGAGTTTTCGGTCTGTTCTCTTGTTGTTTTCCAAAGTGCTGGGAACTACCAGTTGCGTCCAGTCTATCAGGAGCCATCTCCACCTTCCTCGCTTTCCCATCTGTAAAACGTGGATGTCACTGGGACCACTGCAAAGATTGACTAGATAGGTCCATATCCTGAACTCATTTCTCCCACGGACTTCATTGGGATGCCCAGCCCAGAACAATGGCAGGATACACGACCCTAAACATTTCTGCAGGGCTTTGAAAGATGAAAAGCAGTGACTTCTCTACCTATGTCAGTGGAGGGGCAGGGAAACGTTTCATGATGTTTATAGCAGACCTCACGGACATTACACATGGAAACATGGGAAATGGGGCACTTTGCTTGCAGGGAGATAATCTTTAAGAGATGGCAACAAGGAAATAAAAGCATTTGGTACACAACAGCCTGCCCCTGGCTGAGGGGTGTTTGCCCGAGGAACTGTGGCCACAGCCACAGATGTTTCCTCCAGAGCCAGAAGTGCTGCAAGGGGCTGTTCCTTCTGAGGAACCGGAACGAGAGAAATCCCTGCACATGCTTTTCCTCCCTCTCCTCGCCCCTGTGGAGAAAAACACAGCCCCAGAGCTAGATTTTTCAATGGAGACGTCCCCTAAAAACCATCTGGTTTGCCCTTTGGAGCAGAAGATGATGAAATTAAAAAAAAACAACAAAAAACCAACACATTATAAAAAAGACACGACTTGAATACAGTGTTTAACCATCCCTTTTCTGACATATTTCTGACATATTTTATTGGTCTCCTCTGTCCTTACAGATTTCTGGGAGGGGACCAAGGACTGATGTTGGAGGGCTGGATGAAGACCTCGATGTGAGACTCAGGAAAGGTTCTATTCCCTTCCCACCTTGATGGTGAGGTTCTTTTTCCCTCAATGGAAACAAACAGTCTCTGCCTCTTGTCACTCAGAGAAGACTACACAGCAACACAGCTTGTTTACTCACTGTTGTTTTCGTGGATTGAAGCTGTGTGGCCTTGTCCCTGCTCCAGGAAAGGCATGGACAGAGCTGTCTGAAGAAAAACCCTCCTGCCTGTAGAGTTTCCAGTGCTGAGTGGCAACGAGCCACCTCGCTTTTATTGTTAGCAGAGCACGATGCTGCCTCGCTGCTCCGTGCCACACACCACGCTGTGACTAATGCCATCCAACAAAAGAAAACCCCCTCCAAAAGTGACCGTGTCCTCCAGCCTGGTGGAGCTGGTGGAGGCTCCACTCATCCCATCCTGTTTTCCTTCCTCGTGTCCTCCGAGGAAAAGGGCAGAATGGCCCTGGGAAGGTCACATCTGTGATGTGACACCTCGGGTGGTCGCTGCTGGATCCCAGCACACCCTCCCCAGCTCCAGGAGAGCTGAGCTGGGTTCACTCACACCAGGACCAGGCCCTGGAGCTGCTCAGCACCTTCCCTCACTGAACCCTCAAAACCAGGGGCGTGCAGCAGCAGCAGCAGCAGCAGCATCCCAACTTGTTTGTGCCATGAAAGGAGCTGGAAAGAATGTGCTGAACCACATGACAAGCGAGGACATCAGAGAATAGAGAGACCTCATTTTTAATTGCTTCTGAACAAAGTTGGCTCAGGAAAGTATTTCCCATTGTGCTGCTGAACTTTTCTTCTCATCACACAGCAGAGACACACAGGCTCTGCTGCTGCTGCTGCTGCAGCAAGGCTGCATTAGGGATCACTTCACTTCCTATTAGAAGCAGACTAGACATCTATCACCAGCATTTCAGGCTTTTCTGCAGCATCCAGGCACTTCTTTGCCACTGCTGATGACTCTATCACGAGTCCTAAGCAGTAAAACCGGGCCAGTGTCCACCTGAATGAGGCACATTTTTTATCTATGTGGACACAGCCAAGTTCAACCTACAGCAGGGCCGCAGCTACAGCAGGCACACCATGAAGAATTATGACTTAATATTCTCCTCTTTAAAGCCTGTTAATTCAGACAGTAAATTCCTCAGGGCACGGACTTTATGGTTTGATTGTTGATATCTTGCATTGTCTTGGTCTGGGCCAAAGCAAAACATAAGCAGGCTTCAGCTCCTCGAGCTTCATTATGAGATCAGAGCCCAAGATTCAATAAAATCCATTGCATTTCAGAGTTTTGTGGACTTAAACATGAGTCCCTCCTGACTTTTCCCTAACTGATGCCTTCCTGAGCATGCAGAGAGCCTGAAACAATAGATCTAAGAGCTGCAGACTGCCCCATTAACTTTTTCTACAGGATCTGCTGTTTCCTCAAGGAGAAACTTGGGTCAGCCCACAAGAAGAAATCCACATCATACAGCTGAAGGCACCAGAAGGCCATGCAGGCCTTTGCCTTGGGCACTCTTCTGTTATTTAATTAAATAGCAATTTGGCATCTTGCACTGAAATGTCTTTTCGCTGCAGATGAGCAACTTCCCAAGCAGCAGGAAGAGCCCCATCCTTGCCCCTGCTTCCCTGGCTGTCCAAGGCAGAAACTGCCCTGACTTTAGGGTGTGACTTCATGACTTTGGGATGGCAAAGCCCGAAAGATCTTGACGTTTACTAATAACCTGGATCAAAAATTCAAGGATCACAGCATCAACAGCATTATTCCAGTCCATTCAAATGCTAATGATGGTGCATTAACTTAAGCTTACAGTATTATATTCCTTCTCTGAGCCTAAAAAGAGTTTATAGAATTATAAAGGTTGCAAAAGACCTACAAGGTCATCGAGTCCAAACTTGTCCCCCAGCCCAGAGCTCTGAGTGCCTCATCCAGTCATTTCTTGAACACCTCCAGGCGTGGGGACTCCAAACCTCCCTGGGCAGCCCCTTCCAATACCCGACCACCCTTTCCATGGAGAAATTCCTCCTGATGTCCAACCTGTTGCATACGTATCTAGTTGCTATCTCCTCCATAGTGTGCCTGTTGGGAAAGTAACAGGGTTTTAGGTAAGTCCTGTGAGATGTGGCCTCAAAACACAGGACAAAAAGAAATGACAGGCTGGAAGAGAACAAGATCTGTTTCCCTGCTTACAGACCCAGCACTGCTCACCTGTGAGGCTCACCCAGAACCACAGAACTGCAAACAGAAAAACATCCAGACGTGTTTGTCTAAACAAACTGCCCCCTGACCGCACCCAGTGTTGAGAGAAAATCAAGCAAACCTAACACATTTACAAAGCACATAAACATACCTGCACTGGAACTACAGATGTTAAGAAAGGAAATAAGGTAGAGGATGTAATTCCCACAAATTTGACCAGAACAGGCTGGTTCCATCTGTAATACAACAGGGGAAGTTTGGGATGCTGGAAGTTTTCACTGGCAGAGTAACTGGATTTTAACTGCTAAGGTCACCTGGACATCTTTACCAAAGCAAGAAGTATCAGAGTCAAAAGAAACATCAAATGATCACATTACTTAATTTGCCATCATTTGGAAGGGGCAGGCAGTGATGTGTAATTAGGTTTTTGCTTTTCTTTCCTCTGCTCTCACAGCTCATGATGTAGTGAGTGTGTTTTTTTAGTAACATAACCTTGACTCACCCTTGATGTTCACAGGCACAGAAACAAGAAACAGAGGACTCTGCAGTGCTGGTGTTTCAATCCACACTAAGTGATACTGGGAATCATTTTGAGCTGGAGAAAGAGCATTTTAGAGTACAGAACTATTTATTTTTTCCAGAAACCTTTCCTTTGTTGACCTTACAAGAAGTTCATAGAATCATAGAATGGTTTGGGTTGGAAAGGACCTTAAAGATCATCCAGTTCCACTCCCTGCCATGGGCAGGGACACCTTCCACCAGGCCAGGTTGCTCTCAGAGCTCCATTCAACCTGGCCTTAGACACTTCCAGGGATGGGGCAGCCACGGCTTCTCTGGGCAACCTGTGCCAGCCTCATCACCTTCACAGGGGAAAATTTTTCTTAGTATCTAATCTAAACCTACTGTCAGTTTGAAGCCATCCCCCCTCATCTTGTCACTCTAGACCTTGTGAATAGTCTCTGTCCATCAGGAGCAGGAATCATCTTCCATTTGAAAGGCCACAATTAGGTCCCCCAGAAGCTGAACAATCCTCCAGGCTGAACAATCTCAATTGTCCCAGCCTTTCCTCCCACCAGGGCTGCTCCATCCCTCTTGGTGCCTCCTCTGGACTTGCTCCAGCAGCTCCATGTTCTTCCTGTGCTGAGGATTCCAGAGCTGGAGGCAGCTCTGCAGCTCCAATGCTTTCCTTGAGCCCCTCCATACAGAGACACATTATAATGATGAGAACTTTTTATTTAGCACTGTATGAAATGTCTGACCCTTGAGGCATAATAATGTGCTTAAAATACACTTAACGGTGCTCTCTGGCTAAAAAAATAAGTTTCCAACTCATACTTTAAAAAAACACATCCATTTGGATGCTTACTTTGACTATGTGCCCAGCATCACTGGCAAAAGTGCTTCTGTTTAGAAAGGATGGTTCGGCCAAAATTCAACTTGTTTTTCAGGAATAGGAAACCAATGGGGAAAAAACTGTAATAAAGGCCATACCAAATAAATCATCATTCTCTCTTCCACTCTGAGGCAATGTCCATGTGTTTGCAAATCTTACTCCTCAGGACAGTACCTGGGAGCACTTCGACCAGGTAGAGTTGCCTGTGCTGCTGTGTAACCCTTGTCACTGATGTTGTGGGAACAAGAAGACCACATTGGTGGTGTCCAAGGCACAGAGGAACAGGCTTTGCTATTATCTCCAGCAATTTTCCAAACAATTCCACACCACATTAGGCACTGACAACTTTTGACCATGGTTTGCCTGCTTTTCGTTCCCACTACAATATTTAATATTAATGTAATTTCACAGAGGCAAAGGAATCACATCGCATTATAAGAGAGAGAATCAGGAAAAGCAGCTCTTTTATAATTATCTGATCCACCAAAAAGGCACCTGAAGTATTGTGAGAAAAAGCAGAGGAATACGGTCTTTGCTTTCCTCTGCCACACTGAAATTAGAAATATAAGGTTTACCAAGGGCTGATTTAACAAAAAGCTGAGAAAAGGGCTACAAGATGTTAACAGATTTTACTAGAATTCTCTCCATGGCTGGGCCAGTGTTTTCACAGCCATTCTTCAAAAGGTCAAAAAGGACAATCTCTCTCTCTCTGGCCATTTTTTATAAAAAATAAACTCCCACCAGGCAAACCCCATTTTTTAGTAAACAGAATTGTAACCCTTAGGACAGATTTACTGCCACTGGCTTTTAAACTCACAAGTCTAAATTTGCAGGTCCAACCTTTAGATGACTGTCACCACCTCGTTGCATGTATGCACAGAGTGAGAAGGTTTTTCATCCAGGCCTAACAAATGCACACACCAAAAAGCAGCTCATGAAAAACAAATACACAGGTGTGGGTACTTTGTGGGGAGCTGTTTAGAGAAATGGCCCCTGTGTCACCTGGCTGGACACCTTTGCACATCCAAGTGCAGGAATGAGGCCTCGTATGTTCACAAAGTTGCCTTTGCAGTTTGTTGTTTGGCCTGCAGAGACCAGAGGATCTACTAATAACCTTGACAGCTTAGGTTGGCTTCTCACAAAACAATGAAAACACAACTTTTTAAATTTTTTTTCTCCTTTATTCATTCTCATTTCTGACTATTGATTTCTCCTTGTCCTTTGTTCCTCTGATTCCTGGCCAGCTCCACTCGCAGAGTGTTCCCCCCGAGGCTCAAGCCTTTCAAGGAGGATACAGCTCTCTCTGCAGTTACTTTATCCTCATAATCAAGAAAAGCCCTGTGCTGTGCTCCCTGCCAATTCAATCTGAAAGGAGTCACATGGAATTCCCTCAAAGCACATTTCAGCTCGCTCACCCTCAGGCTGGGAGGTATGTTCCCCACATACACAGTAGTAATCGTGCCAGATCCCTCTAATCTGGGACTTAAAGGATCACTTTCAACATGGGGTTGTCCCATTTGAGCTGAGCCCGTGGCAGCCTGTGGTTGTGCATTTTCTGCCATCTCCTTGTTTAACTCTGCTGCTCTGGTGCTGTTTGCCAAACATGGATGTTCATCTTGGAGAGTAACATCCTTGCCCATCTGCTTCTCCCTGTATCGAAGAGTCTTCAGGATGGGGATTTTCCCCAGCATCTCATAGCTGACCTAAAAAGGAGGAAGACATTTAATTATAGGATTTCTCGCCTTCCAGAAAAAGAAGATGACCATCAGGACCCATCTGTGCACAAAAAGAGAGGAACTTCATTATACAGTTACCATGCAGAGTGCCAGAGCATTCAAAATGTTCCTAATTGCGGGGCTGATTGTGGAGTTGCTCCCTAAATACACACTGCAGGACAAAAATAAACATTAGTTTCTCTTTAAGCAGGCAGCACAATGCACATCCAGCAGGCAAATCAGACCCAAACTGAGAACAACTCCAACTTGACATTTATTTATCAGAGCCCTTTTGGATTGGCATTCTCCTTGTTATCCCTCCATATTTGCTTTGACTGAGGGCTTGTGCTCCTGCTCCGGCAGAGTCCTCCAGGCTTACAATCCATCAGACACTTCCATTTCCACAGACCTCCTCGTGCTCTCTTCCCCCCAAACAGGATATCCCGTGGGCTGGGTCACACAATGGTGGAAGCCTGCAGCGGGAGCGTGCCTTGGAGAGGGGCTCCTGTGGATGTGGGCCCAGCTGGAGGCACGTTCTCTGGTGGTGGCACGGCCCCCCGGCCTCCCCCTTGTCATCCGAGCTCACGTACCACCCGCAGCTCCTCAGCAGATCCCACATCAGCCTGCAGGGTTGGAGCACAGAATGGAAGCGCCCGGACGCTGCACTTCCAACTGTGAACCCTCCATCGCCTCCAGCCAGCCAGCCCCAGCCCACAGGCAGCTCTTCTGGAATGGCTCTTCCACTCAACAGCTGAAGCCCATCCATCTGAGGCATGAGATGCCCCAGGCTGCTCTCAGAGACTGGCAGGAAACACAGTGGTTCCCCAGATAATGTGGTCGAGCTCTTGGCTTGCAGAGTGCAGTTGGAAGGAGGAATAATTCCTATTTGGCTGCTGGACAAGCAGAACATCCATCAGCACAAGATCCAATTCTAAAATTCAGGGAGCAAAACAGAGCCTGGGGAGGTGATGCCTGAGCTAGCAGAGACCCATGCTAGTAGCCCACAGCATGTGAGCAAGCAGGACACTGGGCTCAAGCCGATGAGCCACCTCTCAGCAGGCTAGACTGGACCAGCACGAGCATATCCTGGCTAGTGCAGATCTCCCAGCTCAGATCTCACTCATCTCAGAGCCCCTGATTTGCAGGTTCTACAGTTACAGTCACAGAGAGTTTGGATCTGCACAACATCAAGCCTAAAACACATAGCTCTCTTGAGAGAACAGCCCAGCTCTGAAGTGACTCGAGGAAAAACCAAGACAGGGTGGGAGCAACATTAGGATTAGGTAACAGGAAGGTCAGTCAGCAGAAGTATCCTTAATGTTCCCAGGGCTCCTCTTCTGAGGAGCAAACAAGGAGGTTTCATTTCAGGCTGAAACTAAATACAAATATAATTAACATAAAGCCTGTCCTAGTTCTGTTCATATAATATCAAACAGCAGATTAGGACTAACCAGTGTGGGCAGAGCCAGCTCATTCTGTCACACTGCAGACCTGGAGTCAAGGTGTTTGGGATCAATGAGCGAGTTTGGTGACTGAGAACAACAAATCTGGCCTGATCTGGCAGGCAGTGGAGGCAAGGGCTTCCTCTGGGGCTCAGGGAGCCACCACACTCTGAAAGGTACTTGCCATTTTCAGATTTTGCAGAGTTGCTGCTCTGTGGATTCTTGGATTGATTTGTTTTTCTCAGCCAAGGATTCTGACTGCTGTGTTTGACAGCAAAATCCCCTTCCCTGGGCAATACAACACCAAACCAGGGGCTGAAGCGATCTCATTTTGTTTTTACCGGCCATCAATTAGGATCATTTCTTGTCCTCTCTTAAATCTCTATGTGAAACGCAAGCTCTATGCTAATTAAACCAAACAGGAAAAACATTTTTCTATTCTCATGCAACGAATCACTCCTGGGCCCAAAGCACAACCTCAGCCTCTTACCAGGTGTACGGACAGATCCTTTCATCCTGAAATTAAACTCAGTTGCCAAGGCAGGGGCTGGGTGTTTGGTTAGAAAGATCAATGGACAAACCCTCAGCTCCTTGTAGATTAAGGGAGTCAGAGCTGTGCACTCAGAGAATGATCTCTGGAATTCCCAGCCTTTCAAGGAGTGGAGTTAGATAATCCAGGGGCCAGTACACTCTCGAAGAGACTTCAATGTGGCATCTCCTCTCACTAAAGACACCAAGAGTTTTTGGCAACGGAGTGGAGCCCGTGGAGCTACTGTTCAGGCTCCTGGCAAACTCAGAAAGATGCTGTAACAACAGCAAATACATTTTAGGAGGAATTTCTTCACAGAAAGGATGATTAGACATTGGAATGGACTGCCCAGAGAGGTGCTGGAGTCCCCATCCCCAGAGGCGTTCAAGGAACAACTGGACATGGCTCTCAGTGCTCTGAGCTGGGTGACAACGTGGTGTTTGGTCACAGGTTGGACTCAATGATCTCAGAGGTTTTTTCCAACCTCAGTGATTCTGTGATTTTTGTAAGGGCCATGAACTGTTTTCTTGAAAAGCTGAACTTCTGATCAAACACCACCATTCCCTTAAATTCATCCCTGTGCAAACATAACACGAAGTAGCCTTTACAGTACCAAAGCAACAAAGGCAGCTGATTTGACACTTGGATTTTCTTGTATTAGGAAACGTTCAGTAAAAAAACCCTACATTAGACAAGTTTTGACACTGTCAATTGGCATGCTCCTGCCACAAGAGACACAGAGGATTTACCTTAAGGGCTGTTTTCCCTGGGGTCTAGGAGAATATTTCAGCTGGGCCAAACCTTCTAAATCCTTCCCTGTTTTTCCCTACTCTTATGTCAGTTTGGGAATTCAGTTTCAATTCAGCAAACCAATTCGCTGGTTTTTTTGGGGTGTTGGGGGTGAGAAGTGAAAGGGCAAAAGGGGGCAGTGGGTGGCAGAGGAGAGGAAAAAGCTTGCCCTGCTCCGTTGCAAAAGAGCAAACAAAAGAACCCTGTGGTAGTACAATGTGTTGCTAATTATGATCATGCAAAAAGTTTTTCCTTTTGTCCTGTGAGCCGTGGAGGATTGCAGTGATTTATTTCCATGTGGAGAGAGGCCAAAGATACTCCTCCTCTCTTTCAAACAAGCTGCATGCTTCTTGGTCCCGTGCAGGCTGGTCAGTTCTCCCTATCCTCGCCTATCCCTATCCTTGCTCACTGCTTTAGGGTAAGGCAGGATGCAAGGGACAAGGGTTCCACCCCAAGCCTGGTTCATCCAGCTACATGGACCTGGGCAAATCCAGCAGATGGATTCTTCCCTTGCTCCCCCCATCCCTCTTAAGTCAAGGCCAAGCCATTTATTGATGTTTGTAAACTTTGTACTGAGTGTTGGGATTTAGCTCAATGATTGGCTTTGACAGCCAAACCAGCTGAAGAAGTTTCGTATTATCCCCTGACCACCAATTCCCAGGCCAGTTCCACACTTCACCCCTCCGGGGTTGGCCAACAGAAGTGCTTGTGGGTCTGTGCTATGAACTCGCTAACTGAAGTGATTCAGGTTAAAAATAACTCCACCAAAAGGCAATTCATCATTCGACAACCCTGCCTATTCTCTGCCATAGCTGGGAGAGCCCCAGGGAAAGAGGACAGCAGGGTGGATGAATTCTTCTGGCACACAATTACTAGGCTATGGAAAAGATGCTGAGGAGGGAAATGTGGCCCCTTTCCGACAGAAACCTGAGGAAAAGAGTCTTGGATGCCGAGTGCCAACACAAATCTCCCGGCACTTAACCCAGAGCCTCCATTCTTACGACACCTGGACTGATCCCAAAACAACGTAGTGGCAGCTGGACTTCTGCAACATCCCCGCTGGAACATCAGGGCTCTCTTCACCCTCTGTTCCCCCAGAACAGTGAATGGAGCCACTTTCAATATTTTGCTGGGGGAAATGAAGGATGTGTTTGTCCTCTGTCAGAGTGAGTAATGCTGACCCCTGATACAGCACAGGCCAAGCCAAACAGCACTCTGATTTCCCTGGCAGGAGCAGAGGTGCAGTGCTGGTGCAGGGCAGATGAGGGAAGGACAGCTCTGGACTGAAGAGTATGCTGGGCCTGCTATTTAATTCTGCTTCCCACAGCTCCCCATGTGCACACACCACTGATACAGGAGCACATGGCTCCAGTGAGAGCCCACGTGGTATCCCCTGTACAGTTCTGGGGTCCCCAGCATAAGAAGGACACGGAGCTGTTGGAGCAAGTCCAGAGGAGGCCATGAAGCTGATAAGGGGACTGGAGCACCTTCCCTATGGAGACAGGGTGAGAAAGTTGGGACTGTGCAGCCTGAAGAAGAGAAGGTTGTGTGGAAGCCTCACAGTCCCTTCCAGGATCTGAGGGGGCCTACAAGGAAGCTGAAGAGGGACTCTTTATCAGGAACTGTAGTGACAGGACAAGGAGCAATGGAAAAATTCTCTACAGCAGATCCACCAGCCCTTCCAAGTACTGAGGCTGAGAGGCAGAAGGTGTTAGAAAGATTCATCTTTGCCCACTCCCAGGGGTCTCTAACCCAAGAATGTTCATACAGACCTCGAGGACAGACCCCACTTCTCACACTGTGGCCTTTAACCAGCTGCGTGTTTCAAGGAGCACTGAGCTCAGGGGGATTTAAAGCACAGACAATGCCAGGAGAGCAAGGACAGGCCAGTACAGTTGAACATTTTATCATTCATTTGCACAAAATGTCCA
Organism: Sclerurus mexicanus; assembly: GCA_013396755.1. Classification (NCBI taxonomy): domain Eukaryota; kingdom Metazoa; phylum Chordata; class Aves; order Passeriformes; family Furnariidae; genus Sclerurus; species Sclerurus mexicanus. The sequence goes on along the minus strand of VWZF01004478.1, from coordinate 1,607,498 downwards.
AATATGTGCACACAATCCGAGGGCATATTTCTGGGAGCTGGCAGCCCGTGAAGTCTGCTAATGTCCCTCAGGAGAAACTTACGCAACCCACATTTGGAATCCATCAGAGAAAATTGGATTCCATGGACTCGGCAGCAAGGGTCAGATCTGCAAAGGTGTTGAGATGTTTAACCACGTGTGGAAGTGTGCCCCGCTCATACTATCCCTCAAAAAAACCACACAGCACAACAAAACCTTGGCTAAACTAACAGCAATTTTTCTCTGATGGCAACACTGTGCCCCTGCTAAAGGTTTGCCAGCTTGGATGTGAGAATTTTTTGAGCTTTACTTTCCAAATGTTCTATCACAGACCCAACTCAAAAACCTGTTGTCGGATAGTTTCCATCTCTGCCACAGCATTAGACCCAGGGATTCCCCCCAGTTCAGTTCATTTCAGGAAAAAATCTTTTCCTCCTGCAATAAAATTCTCAGCAAAAGAATGATTTAAAAACCAGAAGGAAATGCTTGCTAGAATATAGTGATTTTTCCACCAACTACTCTCATTTCCCTCTTCACGACCCCAAATATTTTAATTGGTCTGTATAGCTGCAATTTAAAATAAGCACAGCACAAATAACTTGGTAATTGTGACAAAATATAATAGACAGTGTCCCAGATAAAGATCACAGCTACCCATAGAAAATATTAAATGAGAAAATAAGTCATTTTATGACTTTAGAGTTCCCAGAAACAATGGGTTAGATTTTCAAGACAGATGAAGCCAAATAATTCTCCACTGGATCCAAATAAAGTTTTCCAGAGCACTCAGCTCTCAGCAGCTCTTACTGTCCTCCAATAACTCATATTGATTTCTCAAAACTCTGAACTGAGAGGCAGAAAACTCATCCATATAAAACTCCCAGTACTTGGATTAACAAGTTTCTGGAGTGTTAAGCACTGATATTGATAACAATTATTTGCTACTAATGATATTGTGGGTCTTACAGTTTATTGGAAGTCTTTAAATAGCACGTAAAAAACAAAACCACTCCAGCACCTCCTTCAGCACAGAAATCCAGCCTGAAAACATGGATTTGTTTGCTGGGTAAGTCCCTCCTTGTTCCTTGGAGCTGAAAACACAGTGGATGTATTACTGGCTGCTTATCCTGCCAGCTTCAGGACAGCACAGCCTTTACAACAATACTTAGCTCTAATCCTATGTTTGCAAACACCTGTAATTTAAGCTCTTAATCATTGTCTTGGCCTGATCCAGCCGTGTTCCCAAAGGATAAACATTTTTACACTGTATTTTACACATCACACATCTTAACAATAACGTTAAGCTACTTTCTGTTGACAAAGCACCCCATTTAGAAGTGGGTTATTTATTTACTCCTTGCCTCTTGGTTCATTTAGTTTTGCTCTGAGGAACAAGAATGCACCACCAAAGCCAGGATTTGAAGGAGAAAAGGATGTGGAGAAAAGGATGTAGAAGTAGCCAGGAGAAGCCAAAGGACAAACACTTAAACAGCCCATATCAAATCCTGCCTCTTTAACACCCTGTTGATTAACCAGACCTCCCATTCCATAACCCTCCCTGCAAGAGCTGAACATTCAATTACCACCACCAACACAAACAAAATAAATGTCATTCATCTCCCTGTGAGAGAATAATGGCAATTTCTTTCATCTTCATATAGACACTATACCTTTTCCTACCCCCAAACTGCCTGGTATTCTCCACTGTTCCTATTTAATCAGCACAACACTCCAAAGAACAGCCAAAAACAGCTTTAGGTGTTAAATGAACATTCAAGTATTCAAATAAAGCCCCATTCTCAGTGAAACTGGAGAAAATTGTTACAGCTAAAGGGAATCAGACAGAAAAAAAATGTGTGAGCAAAGCGACTTACTGAGAAGTCTGACACTAAGACAAACTGTGATCAAAAGTATGTTGGCAAGATGGATGGAGCACAAAGGGTAGGCCTTCAACACAATTACATTCAATAATATCCCCCAAAAAATTACAATTCAAAAATAATTCAATGGAAAAAATGCACTAGTACAGACAGAGCTGTTATTTATTTATTTATAACCTCAAATCCTCAACCACAGGCAGGGTAAAATGCTCTCCCACCATGGGAATAAAAATAGTACAGGCTAGAATTGTTTGTCGTAGATACATTACCTAAAGAAATTTAACTCTTGCTGGTTGGCAACTGCTTAACAAACAACTCTTGAGTTCCCTACAAGTATTCCCTCATAACTCCTCAGCCGTTTCTGCAAGACATGGGTACAATATTCCACATTTCAGCATTCTTACTGTTACTCAGTCACGCAGGATTGTGTCAGCTCCCTAACTGGATGTTTTTAGAAACAAAAATCCAATGACAAAGGAAAAGTTTTCCTAGCATGAACTTCCAGTAAAACAATTCACTAAATGCTTTTCTGAAACTATTTGTGACGCTGAGGAAGTTTCTGACAATCTGCATGGGGGGAGAAAGGCTAAACCCATAACATAGTAATTATCAACTGTCCTAGTTACAGGGGCTGGCACCAGTTTATCACTGTGTGGGTGTGACCAAAACTGTGTATTCTACACCCTCTGTGTCATTTCTGATGCAATTTTAATAATGGATCGTTGGCAGGAGCTGCCCAGGGCACACCTGGCCCCTCAGGATACAGGGTGGGTGTTAAAGAGCCCTGTGAGACAAGGGAGTGTTCCTGTCCTCACACCAGTGACTCAGCTGTGATAATTCCCCTCCAGGGAGGCATCAGCACCTTCAGACCCACCTGAGGGGTCATCTCTGCTCATGGGCCATCAAAGATTCCAAAAATATGCCATGACTCACAGAGTTAGATCACCCATTGTGAAACTCCCCACCCTGGGGGAGATACTGGGCATTCCTACCTGAATCAGAGCACAGATGACCCTGTGGTTTGGGGACTTTGAGTACGACTTGTTGGATCCAGAGGAGGACAGTATAAACTCACTGTTCCTCCACCTTAAAATGAGCCCCAGACATAAATTTATCCTTTGAAAGTTAATCCACTACAGAAACCAGAATGTACCATCACTAGGTCATATATTGCTTCCATAACCAGAGTAGCACATACTCTGCCCATATAATTCCAACCTGCCTGCCATGGGCAGGGACATCTTCCACTAGACCAGGTGGCTCAGAGCCCCATCCAAACTGGCTTTGGACACTTTCAGGGATGGGGCATCCACCACCTTTTTGGGCAATCCATCTGGTGCAGCAACCTCAGCTGCAGTGACGTATTTCTCCACCTCACCATTACCACTTAAAAACCACTGAACACAAATGCTGCTGTTTTGTTTCACCTGACAAACACATCCACTCCTTTTCAAAATATTTCTAATACAACAAATGTGTTTATATTTAAAAATGGAGGATTTACCAACAGAATGTTGGAACCAAGAAGTCACTATTAGCAAAGGGAACTTGCCTTATGCCATATTATTCCCTGAGGTTTGGGTCGTTTGCAGTTAGTCTTGATAATTCTTGTTGGAGTGAGGATATAATCCACAGTTAAATCATGATCACCAAGAAGCTCTTCTGCTATGTCAATCACCTACAAGGAACAAGAGGTTTGGTAAGTAATTAAAAACAAATTCACTAAAATTGTGCACTATTTCCTGATGTCTTGCAACATATGAAATATGTCAGACAGTGGAAACAGAGATGCCAAACCAACGTAATTTTGTGTCTTTTCTTCAAACAGACCAGTCACTGTCACACAGTTCACTCACCACTTGAGAATGGATATTTTAACTTACCTGACAGTCATGCACAATAGTAACTACAGGTGTATCCTCCTGCACTGCACCCATTGACACCATCATTGCATATTCCATGTCTGCATAACCTTCCCCTTTTCCAATTCTCCAGCCTAAAACACATAAAAGTAAAAAGTGAAAAAAAATCCCCAGAGTGGAAAATTGTAACTGTTAAAATCATGTAATTAAACTAAGCAGTTTGGAAGAGATAAACCAAGCACAGAGTTGTAACTCAGACAAAAGTCAGATCAGCATCTTCACAAAATGCCACTTTTCTTGAAATCAGCACTGAAATTAACTTCATCAAACATAAGGGCCCCACGAGCTTCCCATTCAGAATAAACCAGACTTAGTCCACTTAACCCAGAGGGTTATTTACCCATTGTACTCAGAATCTTCTATTCAAGTCCAAGATGGGTTAAGGTAGGTAAAGGAGTCTGCGTCACACACACAAAAAATCCTATGTTATTTTAGGCAATGGATAAAGTCAGTGGAAAAATTTACACCACCATCAGGTCTTCAAAATAGTAGAAAATGCAAAATCTGATCCCCAAAGAGGTACTGACTCAGCAGGTCTAACACGTGTCCTTCCACACACCCTGTGTGAGCAGAGCAGATCCCCTGAACAGGGAGCCTGCTTTGATTCCTTCAAAACAAAACTAATTGCTTGCCTTAATAGTTCTACTGGAGGCCAAAACACAGGCCCACATGCTCTAAACCACACTGCTGCCTGCCCACTAAGTGCTGGAGGCGCTGCTTCTTCCTGGTTGGACTGGGATCAGGGATTTGTCACATACACGACACAGAACTCCAGACCACAACTCAGGTCCACGGCTATATTGGTCTGCCAAAATGAACACGTGGTGTATCCTACTGACACTGTGAATTGTGCCTGAGGTCCCTCCTCCTGAAAAGCTGACAAGGCTTTTCCTTGCCTTTTTCGGAGACAGCCACTGATCCCACAACAACCAGGTCCACTCGTGCTTTCCCATCCAGGCCCACGGGCACACTGTAGTCTCTCACACCCTGCAAGAAAAACAGCATTTTAGGTTCACTGAGTGCAGAGTCTTCCAAGCACTGAGGCAGAAATCCAGAGCATTTTGATAAATCCAACCGACTCCCCATCTGAAAGTGTCTCTTCCATGTATAGCCAAGCTGTACATGTCTGGAACGTTACCCTCTAGGGAATCCTAGAATAGATTCCCTACTACAGTAACAAGAATTTTGGCACACTGCAAGGAGAGCTAAGGGAGGTGGGCACTTTTTTAAGCAAGGTTACTTATTTAGGATCAAAACCTCATATTCTTAGACCTTTCATTGGAAATCTATTTCTAAAAATGAGGGCAAATGACACTTCCAACCCTACCACTACTTAGAATATGTGAACTCATGTCCATGAGGAATACCAGAGCACTACAAATTCTTGAATTAATTCTCACATACAAATCACAAAGTTAATTTAGCCACAGACAGCTACAGCATGAAGAAGCCTTAAGGCACACAAACTGATACAATTTTTTTTACCTCCCTTCTCTCCCTACTCATCCCAACCCACCCCTCTTCAATCTCCTCTCTAAAGAAAACATCCTAACAAAATTGTGTCCAGAGCTGCAGAATTTAAAAATTATCTTTAGTTGGTCTTTCAAATATCAGAGATTTAGAACTTTTAAAAATGTATCTTGTGATTCATTCACTCTTAATGTATCTGTACAGCATCCTCCTCACATCAGTGTAAGTTTGTGCTTAGTTAATCATCACCAAAAAATGACAAACATTTTCTGTGTAGAGCACAAAAACAAAAAAATTCAGTAATTTGTGGCTGACTATCAGTATTAATGTTCATTATCAACTTCACAGCAGTGTGGTAAGGATTGTTTGCACAGTGCTTTGTAAATATAAACTGCCAACAGCATTTATTTATTAGTGGGCCTGGCTGGGGGGAAAACCAGACACATGGTGGTAAGATCACAGCAACAGGACAAGAGAAAGGTCTCTTTCAAAAGTGCTCTTTCACCCTGAAAAGCCTAATTAGTTAATGATTCAATAGAACTTGCAACAAAGAAAGTCACTACTAATTACCGCCCATTTACAACCTCAGCTTTATAGGGGCTTACTGCAGAATTTTAGTGCCTTGAGCAGGAGGTAAAGAAGGAAATAAATCTATGTATTGGCCTATTCTTTAAGTACAAGTTAGGGTTTCATATCAAATAAAGAGGGATAGAAACTAACAGAGGTTTCTCTGCCAAAAGCCGTCAGCTGTACAGTACGAGATTGCAACACGAGAGGGCAGCAAGAGACCACACTGCAGAACAGAAACCTGAGCCTGTGTTCCTGCCTCCATTGATGCAAATGCCAGAATTAATGTTTCTTTAGACTTAGTATTCTAAAAGAACTCATCCTTCCTGCTTAGTAACACCTAATATTCTATCAAGATTATGCAAAAACTGTAAACATTGAAATAGCTCTCAGTAGCTCAGAACTGCAGAATACAGGAGCATGGTTTATTAGAAATATAAAGATCTAACTCACCTATAAAACATTCTCATAATGTTCCAAAAAGCACTGAGAAAATATCAATACCCCTCTGCAAATAAAATATAGCAAGATGACCAAATTTCCTCATGACCTAAAAACTATTAATGGTAGTTGTGTACACAAACCCAGAAATAACATCGTAGCAGAAGGATATTTGAAGTAGCATCTAGTTTTCCAAATTCTAACTGGTCTATTACAACACCACCCTCATCCACAAGCTAATCCAGCCCTCCCTCATCCTTCATTCCTACCTGAGAGGTGGCACATATTCTCAGGACCTCCTTAGTTGCACCTGGAGGTGGAACAATCCTGTTGAACAGCCCAGTTCTCAGGCGTGGTGTGGGAACCAACAAAGTCTTCCTTGCCTGGGGAGCAGAAGTTGTTACCACGTTAAAAGGCTTGTTTCACAGTAGAGAAAAAAATTTTCTGTCACACAGTAAAAATTATGTGGCAAATCATCTAATTTGCTAAAGAGTAGTTAGTGCTGTTGATTGTGCAGTGCTTGCAGATTAATCCTCTCCAGTGCAGGAAAATTCCAGGCAAGGCTTTATTTAAGAAATAAAAGGTAAGAAATAGCATTAACTTTTAAAGATATTTCAGAACATACCTTTAAGACGTTCCCCCTTTAAAGGTATATCTTTAAGTATTTGTATAAGGTGTATCTTATAATATCTTTATGAGGAGGAATGGCTTCACACTGCCAGGGGGCAGGGTTAGGTGGGATATTGGGAAGGAATTCTTGGCAGTGAGGGTGGGCAGGCCCTGGCACAGCTTGCCCAGAGGAGCTGTGGCTGCCCCATCCCTGGAAGTTTCCAAGGCCAGGTTGGACGGGGCTTGGAGCAACCTGGGCTGGTGGAAGGTGTCCCTGCCCATGGCAGGGGTGGGACTGGATGGGCTTTAAGGTCCCTTGCAACTCAGACCATTCTGTGATTCTGTGAATACTTATTGGCCCAAAATAAATACTCACTGGCCTAATGTCCACAAATAAACCAGCTCCTGACCACGCACAGGTTTAAGTTTGTCACACATTTATCTTGTGATAATTTGAGGCAAGTCTTCCTCAGTTTGTGTTTTGGGGAGCAGGAACACAGCGATGGTGAGACAGCTACTGCTCTGCAGAAACACACTCATTTCCCCAAACCCTACCTGCACCTTTGCCATCTGCCAAAAAGGCACCGATATTCTTTCTTACATGAACAACCTGCCAGAGACGTGGCAGGAATTGATGGCAGGAGGTTGCCAAGCTTTGCGCTCCCCTCCTCTTGGGTGCAGAGGTGCCCTTACCTGCAGAGCCGCCAGCCGAGCCCCTTCCAGAGGTTTGTCGGGATCCACTTTAACCTCCCGAGCTCTGCTGAACGCACCCAGCTCTCGGATGGAGCCGCAGGCCTGCAGAGAGCCCTGGGGGAGGGAAGGAAGGGAGAGCAGGACACCTCCACTTACTTCCAGCGTGAGGAAGCGAGCGTTCCTCTGGGGGGCATCGGGGTTTATCTTTACAGCGCTGGCAGCTCGGAACTCCGGCAAGCCCAGCAGCCCCGTGGCAGCGTGGGAGGCGCCCTGTTCGCAGAACACACCGGGGCATCAGCAGAGACGGGCACTTCGCAGCCTTGCATCCTCCGGACGGGCTAATTTCTCCGGATTTTAATTTATTTTTTAACAATTTTGCGATGGTTCCGTGGAAGACTCTCATACAAACAGATGCTACGCGCTTGACTATCTCACAGAGAAAAGTGCAGCCACCCTGGAGGCTGGACATCAATCCCCCCTTTTCCATGAGTAAACACAGATTCCTCCAAACACAACCCACGGGCACTTCTTTTAAACGCGGAATTCCCATCAAGGCCCTCCCTTTCCAGTGATTATGCCGAAAACTCGGAATATTCGCTGCTTGGCCGGGTTCCCAACCTCAGCAGACGCAATCCAAGCCCACACTCCCTTTCTCCGGGCCGCGACCAAACCCTCGCCCCCCTGCACCCGCTCCAGCACCGCTTTTACCTTAAATCAGTAAATTCTGCCCCCCAACCCCGGGACTGCCCGGGGGGTACCTTGAAGTTGGGGATGCGGCCGCGCACGGGCCGCGGGAACTCGGCCAGGCCGGCGCTCTCCAGGTGGGCCCACACCTTCTCCCGGATGTCCCCCTTGGAGGGGCCGCCTGTGGAGGAGGAAAGAGGGGGTGTCCTTCCTCCCCGTGACGTCACACCCCGGCCCTCACCCTCCGGCGATGACGTCACACGCCCCACGGGCGGTGACGTCACACCCGCGCTCACCCGCGCGCCCCTCCATGGAGCCGCCGCCGTGGCCACGCCCCCTCCCGGCTACGGCGGCGCCGCGCGGCCAGAACGCCTCGAAAGGCGAACGGGTTGGGAGGGAGGAAACGCTACGGGAGTCCCGACTTTTTTATGGAATTAAACATTAAAAAGGCTGCGCTGGAGCATTCACGTGAGACTACAATTTACACAATTATCCAGCATGTAAAAGCTCACCTCGTTTTTTAAAAATCAACCCGCCCCGCCCCCCCAATTAATTATTTTCCCATTTAAAATCGACCGGTCGTGGATAAAGCAACATCCAGCCAAATTCAGCCAATATCCAGCCAATATCCAGCCAAATCCAGCCAAAATCAGCGAAAATGCAGCCAAATCCAGCCTCTGCTGGCTTTCAGACAGCAATTCTTGCTGGCGTTTAATGGGATAATAAAGGATTTGCCCGCAGGATTTATTATGAGTGGAATCAGCGCATCCCACAATTAGCCCCAAGCAGAGGGAGGACGTGGAGCATCGCGACATTCCCGAGCGGAGCGGGATGGAGGGGTCGCGGGAAGGAGGAAAGGGAGGTTTATTTTAAAGTGTGTCTGGGAAGCGGGGAATAAATGGCTTTGGAGTTTGGTTCCTGCTCTGCCCGGCTCGGATGCTGCTGCTCCACATCCCAGTCAGAGCAGAGGATGCCTCTGCCATCCCAAGGGGCGCAATGGACCAGGATGTTCCTCTCCGAGCAGCTGCACATGGAAAACCCAATGATTGTTGAACTGCTGTTTTCTTTATTTCGCAAAGGCCAAGACTCCGCTGGGGCTCAGGAGCTTTTCTATGTTGCCCAAACTGGGATTAATCCCAACATTTCGGTGAGCCTGAGGCTTCCCCGTCTCCCAGAGCCTCGTTGTGCAGCGGGGTGTGTTGGGGAAGAGCCTTCCCACTCCTTCGGAGCGCGGTGGGAATCCATCCAGGCACAACAGACCACCCATGCGGAGCTGGGCCGGAATGTTTGAAGCTCATTCCTCCACTTCCTACTCACGGAAAACTCCCCGTGACTCCGATGTGTCCGCGGGGAGTTGGGGATCGGGCCCTGGGTGAGCAATTTGCAGCCTCCCTGGAATCAGGGCTGGGGTCTGCGCTGCTGGGGTGGGAGTGCCTGTCCCCTGCTCTGCCACCCAAAATCCCCACACTCCAGCCCGTGGGACTCGTTCCCACTCCACACTCATCCTCCTCTCCCTTGGGGAAGATCAGGGTGGTAGCAACAGTGCTGTTAATTAACACATTAACAATCAAGGGGGGCTGAGAGCCTTCCAGACCACCTACATCTCCCTCCAGCCACACTCAGTAAAGCTGTTCCTCACGTGGATTTGCTTCCAGGAAAAAAAAAAAGAGGGCCTTCGTTGGCTTTCTAGAAATCAGGGTGCTTTGCCTCGGAATTTGCTAATAGGTGGCATGTTTTCTGCTGGTTTAATTCCCTGTTAGGCTCCCACAGGTCTGAAATTTGCTCCAAATGGCTTTTGCAGGGTCTCTTGTGTCACACACACTGCAGCCTTTGGCTTTAGCTCCAGCAGCCTCACGCGGCTCCTAGGAATGCCATTGGAAAGCCTTTCTTTTCATTGGGAATCAGACAGGGCTACCAGCATCCTTATGAATTAAATTACTCTGTTGGATGTGCCTGAAACACTTCTATTATTCATTTTACCAAACTGAATAAAATGCTCTAGTGAGAGAGGTTAAAAAAGAATCCTGGATTTTAACACCAAAGGGAAAATGCAGCTCTTGCTTGAAATACTCACAAGTTGTGAAAACACCTAGAAAAAGGGAGGGACAGATAAATCCAGACCCTGTGAATAATGCAGAAAGAACCTCCCTGTGCTGCAGGAATTATTTCTCTCAAGTGCAGGCTGAACACACAAGGGCAGCCACAGAAAACACACAAAATGCACCCAAAGAATGAAGCCAGTGCTAATGCTCTGCTGGGGTTTCAATACTGAAAGGTAAAAATAGGCTTCNCCCTCCTTCCCTCCTTCCTTCCTTCCCTCCGTCCCTCCATCCCTTCTTCCCTCCTTTCTTCTCTCATCTCTTATTGCTCTTTCCATCTTTAGTCCTCTCTCTTTCCTGCTCTCCTTCTCTCTTGCTTTTTCTCTCCTTCTTTCTTCTGTTCTTTCACTTTTTTCCTTCNTGCAGCCAAATCCAGCCTCTGCTGGCTTTCAGACAGCAATTCTTGCTGGCGTTTAATGGGATAATAAAGGATTTGCCCGCAGGATTTATTATGAGTGGAATCAGCGCATCCCACAATTAGCCCCAAGCAGAGGGAGGACGTGGAGCATCGCGACATTCCCGAGCGGAGCGGGATGGAGGGGTCGCGGGAAGGAGGCAAGGGAGGTTTATTTTAAAGTGTGTCTGGGAAGCGGGGAATAAATGGCTTTGGAGTTTGGTTCCTGCTCTGCCCGGCTCGGATGCTGCTGCTCCACATCCCAGTCAGAGCAGAGGATGCCTCTGCCATCCCAAGGGGCGCAATGGACCAGGATGTTCCTCTCCGAGCAGCTGCACATGGAAAACCCAATGATTGTTGAACTGCTGTTTTTCTTTATTTCGCAAAGGCCAAGACTCCGCTGGAGCTCAGGAGCTTTTCTATGTTGCCCAAACTGGGATTAATCCCAACATTTCGGTGAGCCTGAGGCTTCCCCGTCTCCCAGAGCCTCGTTGTGCAGCGGGGTGTGTTGGGGAAGAGCCTTCCCACTCCTTCGGAGCGCGGTGGGAATCCATCCAGGCACAACAGACCACCCATGCGGAGCTGGGCCGGAATGTTTGAAGCTCATTCCTCCACTTCCTACTCACGGAAAACTCCCCGTGACTCCGATGTGTCCGCGGGGAGTTGGGGATCGGGCCCTGGGTGAGCAATTTGCAGCCTCCCTGGAATCAGGGCTGGGGTCTGCGCTGCTGGGGTGGGAGTGCCTGTCCCCTGCTCTGCCACCCAAAATCCCCACACTCCAGCCCGTGGGACTCGTTCCCACTCCACACTCATCCTCCTCTCCCTTGGGGAAGATCAGGGTGGTAGCAACAGTGCTGTTAATTAACACATTAACAATCAAGGGGGGCTGAGAGCCTTCCAGACCACCTACATCTCCCTCCAGCCACACTCAGTAAAGCTGTTCCTCACGTGGATTTGCTTCCAGGAAAAAAAAAAAGAGGGCCTTCGTTGGCTTTCTAGAAATCAGGGTGCTTTGCCTCGGAATTTGCTAATAGGTGGCATGTTTTCTGCTGGTTTAATTCCCTGTTAGGCTCCCACAGGTCTGAAATTTGCTCCAAATGGCTTTTGCAGGGTCTCTTGTGTCACACACACTGCAGCCTTTGGCTTTAGCTCCAGCAGCCTCACGCGGCTCCTAGGAATGCCATTGGAAAGCCTTTCTTTTCATTGGGAATCAGACAGGGCTACCAGCATCCTTATGAATTAAATTACTCTGTTGGATGTGCCTGAAACACTTCTATTATTCATTTTACCAAACTGAATAAAATGCTCTAGTGAGAGAGGTTAAAAAAGAATCCTGGATTTTAACACCAAAGGGAAAATGCAGCTCTTGCTTGAAATACTCACAAGTTGTGAAAACACCTAGAAAAAGGGAGGGACAGATAAATCCAGACCCTGTGAATAATGCAGAAAGAACCTCCCTGTGCTGCAGGAATTATTTCTCTCAAGTGCAGGCTGAACACACAAGGGCAGCCACAGAAAACACACAAAATGCACCCAAAGAATGAAGCCAGTGCTAATGCTCTGCTGGGGTTTCAATACTGAAAGGTAAAAATAGGCTTCAAATATTAAAGGCAAGAGTTTTTTATGAGGTTTTCGTCATGCAACACATTAGCTGGGTACTAGAAACTGGTCATTTGGATCACTGGGAAATGGATTTCCATGGGGGAACAAAGAGTGTATGCCTGAATTTTTGCACTTATGAAATAACCTGGCAAAGGAGGCACATGAGGGCAGCAGGGGCTGGTCCAAGTGAACATGTCCGAGCCCAACAATGTCTCCTTCTGCTAGGAAATAGGTGTGGGGTTGGGTCAGCCCACAGTGGGCACCAGCCCTGGTGCCCATTCCTGAGCTGCTCACAGGTGCAAAACTGGGAGAAATCCATGTACAGTGATGGATCTTTGCAGGATTGTTGCNTTTTTCTCTCCTTCTTTCTTCTGTTCTTTCACTTTTTTCCTTCCTTCTTTCCTTTCCTCTTCCTCTTTTTCCTCACTCTTTCTTGCTCTCTCCTTTCCTTATTTTTCCCTCTGTCTTTTCTTTTTTAACTCCCTTTTCCCCTTCCCCCTCTTCCTTATTTCTTCCTTTTCTCTCTTTATCTTCTTTATTTCTTTCTTTTTCTCTCTCCTCCTCTGTTTCTCCCCTTCTTCCCTGCTTTCCCCTTTCTTTCTTCCTCCCCCCTTCCTCTGCTACTCACTCTTTTTTCTCCCTCATTCCCATTTCCATCCTCTCTCCCGCACGTCTTTCTCTTTCCCCTTTTCCCTCTCCCTCTCTCACCCTCTCTTTCTGTGACCCTCTCTCATTTCCCCTTCTCTCTCCATGTCCCCGCGCTGTCCCCGCGCACTCGGGGGTCCCGATACGGTCCCGATACGGTCCCGGTGCGGGTCCCGGTGCGCGGTGCAGCCCCCGCGGTGTCCCCTGGGGGGCAGCACACGCCGCGCGGAGCCCGGGCGGGCAGGTGAGCGCGGAGCGGCCCCGGGAGCGCCCCGAGCCTGGAAAAGCTGCGATGCTGCTGCTCCCAAAGCCTGATAAAAGCAAGGAAAAGTGCCCGTCCCGCCGGTGGCTGTGGGGGGGTACCGGGCAAACGCGGCTGGCGGAGCCCCGCGGGCGCGAACCCACCGTGCCCGGCTTTCCATGAGCCTCCCGCTCTGTTCCTTGAAGGGGCTCCTCTCCCTGCACTCCCCAGTTTGGAAATCGCTCATTTTCCGTAGTGCCGATTTTTTTTTTCTTCAAGCCAACCGACTTTCGGGCTTTTCCGAGCCCGTCGGTTCGCTCTTTGCTCAGTGTCCAGCTGCAGCGAGCAAAGAGCTTTTGCTGCTTCTGGGGGTTCTGTAGAAATTCATCTCGGTAAAGTTTTCAGCCGAGGAGAGGTAAGATTCAATCAAGGATATTTCCCGAGCGCGTACCAGGCTTCTAGGAAGGGACAGAGCCGGGACACCGCAGGGGTAGATTTGCTCAGGCTCCGCATTTAAAAATTCCTGCATTTAAAAAAGTTATATCGCATAAGAAATCACATGTACCTGTGTAAGCTAAGACACAGCCCTAGTTTTGACGAGAAATATGATTTATTTGAAAACCGAACACAGGAGTGTGAAGTCGTTCTCAAATTATTCCAGACAAGGGGAAAAAAAAAAAGTTTTACGGTAGTACATTTACACGAAAAGTATCCGCAGACCTCGCTAAATTCACTATTTGTTTTCATTAAAAAAAATCCCCCGGACATTTTCTCGATGGATGAAATCTCCCAGAACATTTAAAATTATTTCCATCAAAATTAAATAACAATTTTGAAGCGCCCGGCGAAACTTTCCAATCAATTTTTCCATCGCTGATCATTTTTAACCCTACCCCCTTGTAGACGAGCTGCCTCATAATTTTTAATATTTTCTCCCCCTCGTTCTCGCATAAAATCGTTTCCTTTCTCATTAAGAAAATCGCCGGTAATTAACAGCACTGCCGAGTTCCCACGGCCGGAGCCGGCTGCGGTCTCGTCCCCACCGCCCAGGCTGGAGCGGGAAAGGGACCCTTCGTCCCGGCAGCCAGCAAAATCCCAGCCTGACTTTGGGGGAAAAAATATATCTTTGTTTAAAGCCTTACGAAACCACACAAATTGCAAGGAGGGAAAGGCAGAATTACAGTGTAAGAAACCAAAAAATCACCGCTTAGGAATCAGAGCGGGAGCAGCCGAGCTCGGCGGAGGCGGCGGGAAGGAGCCCAGCCGAAGTGACAGCTAATTCATTTCACCCTTATCTTGGTCTTGTCGGGCTCGGATCGATTTTGCAGCAGATTTTTCAATATATATAGATATTATTTTTTTTTTCGCGGAAAGGGGAAATCGCTGCTTTCCCACCTTTCCTCCTTCGCTGGGCAGGTCCACCCTTCTCCCGGGTGGAACAGAACAACTCGCAGCCGTTTTCCCCAATACTTGAGTTTACACTTGGTCACCAAGCGTCCCTAATTGTCCCACTCTGATTACCCCTAATGGACTCATTAGAGGGAAGGCAGAGGGGCGGATTTCACAGGCACAAGAAAATCCGCCTCACTGCCCGGAACGAAAAAGGAAATCCACTTGAATTTGCTCACTATTTTTTATGTTTGATTTTTTTTTAAAATAATAATAATAACAAAATACCCCTAACTCGCCCAACGCGGCAGAGGAACTTCTCAGCCCTCGGGCCACCGAAGCTCGGAGCGATGCCCCCGCCACCGGGCAAGAACCGCGGGGAACGACCCGGGGCGGCCTTTCCACGGGAAAGTGAATATATTCACTTCAATATATTTTAAAAGGGGCTCAAGCGACCTGCTCGGCACAGAGACACCGGCATCGCTCTGGGTAGGGGGGGGACCACTCCTGCCGCCCTCGCCATCAACCTGCCTCCGCAAAGCGCTTGAAAACGNCGGGGCCGGCGGGCAGTAAAAGCGCGGCGGCGCGCGGGGCGCTGTGGAAGCCGCGCAGAGCGGCGCGCACGGAGCTCGGGCCGCTCCCGCATCCCCCGCACCGCTGTCGTGACAAGATCTGGGTTTTTATTTTTTTTTTTTTTTTCCGCGGGGCTGCTTTTCTTTTTTTTTTCCTTCTTTTTTTTTTTTTTTTTTTTTTTTTTTTTTTTTTTTTTTTTTTTTTTTTTTTTTTTTTT
>VWZF01004478.1:1466765-1583373 GCA_013396755.1 Sclerurus mexicanus | reverse complement strand
CGGCCGCTGGGGACGGGGCGGCAGCGCCTTCCCCCGGGGGGCCGCCCCCGAACCCCCCCGCCGCCGCCCCGCCGCACAAGAGCGGCCCGCGGGGCCGCAGCTTCAGCATCGAGAGCATCCTGGCGCAGGGGCTGCGGCAGCCGCCCCCCGGGGCAGCCCCCAAGGCGGCCCGGGAGAGCCCCGCCGGCTGCNGAGACAATTTATTTTCCAGTGCTAAGTCAACATATAATAGCAAACTTACAACAATTATTTAACTTTTTTTTTCTCCCCCTTTTTTTTTTTTTTCTTAAGAGCTATGAAGCAGGGACAGAGGCAGAGCGAGCTCCTTCAGGCAGGGCTGGGAGCTGAGCTCGCACAAACAGCTCCCCGGTGGACTCGTCCCCGGCTCCTGCCCTGCCCTGTCCCTTCGCTCGGCTCCGAGGGGGAAGACCCGGAGCTGGAAGCCCGCCGGCGATGAGCCACCTCTACGGCAGCCACCTCTCGTCCCTGGGCAGCCCCTCCATGGTTTACCTCCCGGCCGCCCTCAGCTTCGCCCCCGGGGGGGCGATCTCCCGGCAGGACCCCCCGCAGAAACCCCCCTACAGCTACATCGCCCTCATCGCCATGGCCATCAAAGAAGCTCCGGAGCAGAAAGTGACCCTCAGCGGCATCTACCAGTTCATCATGGACCGCTTCCCCTTCTACCACGACAACAAGCAGGCCTGGCAGAACAGCACCCGCCACAACCTCTCCCTCAACGACTGCTTCGTCAAGGTGCCGCGCGAGAAGGGGCGGCCCGGCAAGGGCAGCTACTGGACCCTGGACCCGCGCTGCCTGGACATGTTCGNCCTCATGCTCGACTCCCAGGTGCACGGGAGGCTTTACCACATCGGCATCCCCTTCCTCTCCTGCTTCCCTCTCCACTTCTCCGAGGCGGTATTTAACTTCCAGTAGTTGCCCCCTAATTAAGCCCCCCAACCCCGGCCCCAGGCGCTGCTTTGGGGGGCGAGATGGGAGGGAGAGACTGGACTCAGACCTCACTACGCGGGTAAAGACCAAAAAAACCCCCAAAGCGATGTCAAAGGTGACTCAGGATTTCAGGGCATTTTCAAGGCGCGTCTTGCTGCGGACTCTCTTTAGCGATTGCCTCCCACCCCCTCGCCAGGCCGACTTTTGAAGGTAAACCAGCTTTCTTTTCCCGTGGGTGGTGACGGTAGAGTCGGGCACCGGGGGGATGCCCACGCTGCCCCCCACGCCCCGGTGGGTTTGCTCAGCACCTTCAGTCTTTGCATCCCTCAGGTTCCTCAGACCTGGTTTCTATCGAGCCCTTCAGGTCTCTGGTTTTCTTCTTTTATTTTTCTTTGACAACCCAACCCACTCTGTCCGCCCCTGGTGGAGGGGACTGAGCTTTGTTTTGCCATTAATGCCTACAGGTATTAATAATGTCATTTATTTTGCCATTAATACCCACAGGCACATAATAATTCCTACTATTCCCCACTGGCCCAGCCCTCCCAGTGGGTAAGGACAGGTAATGAGAACTGAAATAAGGGCAGACCAAGCAATCCAGGCTCATCCTGCACATTTCCAGCTTGCTTAGACTCAGCACTGTAGGTAACTGGTTTCCTGCCCAGCACTTGTGCTTCTCGAGTATTTCAGTAGTGTTTCTGCTCCCCAATGTGACCCAGAGAGAGGGGGATGGATGAGCAAACGCAGGGATGCATCCGCTTTCCATGTCTTGCTTGGGATCAGTTGCTTCTGACCACAAAAAGACTGAAGCAGGGTTGTGAAGGCCGCTCTTGGCATTTTGAAAGACGTCTTTTAACAACCAGGACAACTACCAGGAAAAAAAAAGAGACATCAGCTATGTATCTAAAATTTTATTTTTTCTTAAAAGAAGGAAGAATCCAGACACACTGCAAGAAATCAGGAATATTTCTTATTTTGGTTTGCCATAAATAGAGGCTTTTTGTATATTAGTGGATAAATGCCCTTTTGGAAAGAAAATTATATTCTCAATTTTCATTATGAAACCAAACCTATATCCAATAAAAAGTATTTTGTTCAGGAGTGTGCCTGGTGTGATGTAAAACACCCCTTGCCTCATGCTGGAGGATCAAGGAGTGGGCCCTGCTGCTGAATGCAGTGAAAAGCCTGGCGATGACATGATGGACCTCATACAAGGTGGGAGAGGCTAAAAATAGGTCCTGGGAAATTACCTGTTCCTTGAAACTGAGGTAATGTTTCCCAAAATGATTGTTTCTCCTTCTCTTCCCTCCATCCCACCCCATCTCACTAGCAAAGCTTGTCCTTAAAGTAGCGCCTGGAATTGGAAATGTGGGTTTCTCAGGTGAGTTGTGACTCAGCTTTTGCAGAGGGAGATCAGCATCAAACAGCCTTGACATTTGGACCAGGAGCTCAGGGGCCTCATTCCAGCACAAGTCAAAGAGCTCTCATGTGGGGAAGTCCAGAAAATCTCCAAAAGGTGGGAACTGATGTTGAACTTCTGAAGATGCTCATAGGCAGATCCCTGGATAGACCAAGCTCCAGCTTCTCTATGTGAAAGAAGGGAATAAAAAAAAGATTTTTTTTTTTAAAGTAGATTTGCAAGACAGACTTTTTAAAAATATTTCTGACAACTCCCGTTTGAATATCTATTGAGCCCATTCTTTAAAGCTGTGGCACTGAATTAAAAAATAAATAAAAAACCCCGAAACATATGACAATGGAAGTGTCACTGTTCAGTCAAAGGCACATGTGTCCCCACTGTCACTTACAAGGCTGGGCAAGTGCTGAGAGGGTTAATGCCCCCTGTGTGAAATTCTGTCCCTGCAGTGCTGCTCCTGTGTGTAATTAGAGACAGGTATTAGTTAAATCACTGGCCACCTTGCCAGGAGATTTCTGTTCTAGGCTGGGGACTGACATCACCAGTCTGTTTGGAGCCCATGAGGTGACATCACTCACAGGAAGCTGCAGGGGTAGGAAAATGATCCAGCTCAGTTCTTGCCCAGCAGAGACCTCAAATCATCTCTCCACCCCTTGTGTGGTGCTCTGGCCATGGGTGTGAGATGGGAGGTTAAAGCTGCCTCCGAGGACTTGCTTGATGGATCTCCATCAAGCTCCAGAGGCAGTTCCTTCACATGAAGATCCTGCATCCCTGGCCTCCCTGCAGCCTGGTCCAGGAAGGGCTTTAACCTCAGAAAGTGGATATTTATGCTCTCAGCACTTTTAACCTGTGTCTTCAAGATCCGCTGCTTCCCTTTCCCCTAACTTGGCATCCCAGCTGTGACCCCCCCCAGTTTTGTCACCTCTAAGCTCCTCTTCCAGCTCCCAAAGTACCTTTTTTGACCTGCAAAGAGATCTTTAATTCCTTCCCTTCTCACACATGTGTAACATCTCCACCTCGGAGCCCTTTCTGTGCTAGAGCTGTTTTTCAGTGGTCAAAAACATCATCCAAAGGAGTAAGTCTCAGTTTAATATGTACACGATGGATATTTTTATCACAGACACTTTTTTTTTTTTTTTTGAGATTCAGCTTTTCCTATGCAATGGGAATTTGCTTTTTTGTGAAGCTTTGCTTTGACATTTGATCTTATTTCTGTTTTGGTGGGGTGGAGTGGGACCAAGTACAGCTGCACTATTTAAAAGCCACATTGAGCTTGATTTTGGTTTCGCTTGAGAGAGTAAAATTAGTAAACTTAACATGCTCTGCACAAAAGTGACACTAACTCAAATGAACTCAGAACCCAGTGAATAGTTATGAGGGGCAATTTGGAATTAATTGGGATCAGGCCAGTGCTGTAACAGGGGATGAATACCACGAAAAAGGGTCTTATTGCCAGCAGGCGGGATGACTAACCACACACGGCTCTTGCACGTCATCTGTTTATAGAGAGAGGAGAAGTAATGGTACAATAAAAACATACAATGAAAACATAAAATAAAAACATACAATAAAAACATAAAACAAAAATGACAGCGCCTCTCTCGGTGCAGAGAAATGAGCGTGGCTGTCAATCCACCGGTTCCTGCCCTTTGGATGCGACTGAGCATCCTTTAATCCTCCATACGACACGTGAACTCTGGAGCGCTGCAGTTCAAAACAGCCGACGTGCCATGCGAGTATGGAGGGCTTGACAAGCTGCAAAGAATTGATGCCAACGGTTTCACACCTGTTTCACAACCCCCCAAAAACCAGCTGCCAAGCACAAAACTGCCACCCAGTATTTAACTCATGCCTGGAATCTTCCCCCTCCTGGCTTTCCCAACCTCTCGGGGCTGGCTGTAAACACCAGTCTGGAATACTTTGGAGAAATGGAGAAAATAGCCCAGGGTACAGTATAAACAGCACACTTCTTGTGTGGGCGATATATGTGCCTTTCCGTTCCTCTGGAGAGGAGTGACCTCTCCCAACCGAGCGAGGTTCCACGTCTCCGAGGTCTGCAGCCAATTTTAACTCATAGGAGCAGGGAAGATCCCACAGTGGAAGAGGCTCACAGAGGAGTCGTTCGGTTCGCGGGGCGGCTTCGCTCCAAAGACACGTTTTCTACGAGGGGAACTGAAAATTTGGCGTATTAAAATAATTCCGGAGTTTAATTTCTCATAAATGGGGCTTCCAGTCTTTAAATACACTCAGTGTGTGTTCTCCTAAAGTTGATCCCACAGCATATATAAAATGTAATCGAGTATTTACATGTGAGCAGGAGCCGCTTTCAGGGCTCGTCGCTTGGAGTGCGTGGCTGTCCATGTCTGATTTCCAGGTGACATAAATCTGAGGGACTTTGCAGCCACTTTTACTTCCCCCCACACCGTTTTATAGTTAGATTTTTTTCCATCCTTTGCCAGGGAAGACACATAAAGGAGAGAGCATCCCTTTTCACACCAAAACCCACTGGCTGCTCCTAAGCCTGGTGTGAGGAGCAGCCAATTTGCCAAACAAGAGGGAAAGAAGGGTCTGCTTCGTTACTTGATTCATAGCCCCGCACACCCAGAAAACAGATCTCCTGGGAGACAGCATTTCGGATACCGAACAGATCACATATTTGATTTTAAGTGAAAGACCAAGAAGACAAGATCACAACATTAGAGAAGTTACAGATGGAAAAGGTCTATGAGGTTATGCAATCCATCAGTCTGGACATTGCATAATTGCTCCCCACAGTATATTTTTAGTGCTTTATCCAGACAAATCATTAAGTGCTTTAAAATGGGCCAGATTCCTCAAACGCAATGCGTGCAAAGTCACAGCTGATTTCACTGAGCCTTGGAGCTTCAGTGTCTAATAAGACACCAGGAGGAAGTTTTGTGTGGTCAAAGAGAACAAAACGGGCTCTTCCAGAAATATATCCAGGCCTGGTTCAGTATTCCTCACAGGATTCTTTCCTAAATTGACTGAATTAGATCCCTAAAATCTCATTTTCGGATTATACTGAATAATACATTATTACTTATTCAGATGTTCACTTAGTCCAAAGTAAAACATTGTCCATGTTCATGCGAACACGATTTGTTTTAAGGCAGCTTCAAAGCTGGCTCAGTAAAGCGTAAAGAATGTTTATTTAAAATATAGTTGCTAAATTTAGCATGAGCTTGGTTAGCCTAAATCTTAGCGACATTTTTAGAGAGCACATTGCGAATCAGGAATGCATGGAGAAATAAATAAACTTTCCCACATTTTTGGAAATCGAGTAAGAATTTGCAAGTTATTTCTTGCACGGGCGATTTCTGCGGATTGGAAAATGTTATGGATAACACAAATTTCGCACTGAACAGACAGTTGAAAACACACAATGCTAATAATTTTCACTGCAGTTTCATTTCAAATAATGCTCCCTCAAGGAGGAAACAAAAGCTGTCAGCTTTTGTTATAGAAATTACGCAGAGCACCAACATGTTTCAATATTTACTCAAGCTCTTTGCAAAGCACTGAGAAGTGCAATGGAGCTGCCCTTGGCTCTGAGCCACATCCAACCCCCTGCAAAGGAAACCTCAGGGTTGAATTAGGTCCTGTGCCTCTTCCTAGTATTTATAATACTGGATTTTACACCCACCTCTTGCACATTGTATTCCCAACATCCTCTGTCTGGATCCTTGGCTGGGTTAAACACCAGCCTGCCCGTGGGCTGGGCATTTACACAGAAAACAGATGATTTTAAGATGATTTTCCTTTTCGCCTTCCTGAGTTTACATAGGTCAAAGAGGCACAGTTGGGTCACCTCTGCATCAAGTGACATTGCCTTAGAGACACAAGCAAATCCACGATGGGAAGGTGAGCAGACAAGTGATAATGAACAGTTAAAATCTCGTTTGTCAGGTTTGTCCCTTGGTTGGCGTGAGGATTACGGCTGTACCACAAGTCACAAGGGTTGTGACCAAATATTCCCCAGCATCACCAAGGATGCCCATGGACTTTGGTGGGATTGGGATCAGCTCCTCACCAGGCAGATGGGTGAAATGAGGGGGTGTGGAAGAAAACACAGCATTGTTTTTTCCCCTAAAGACAGGGTTCCGCTTTTTCCACTGCTTTTAGGCACCTTCCAGCATCTAAATCCTGATCCAGAGTGCTGTGACTCAGTTTTACATGCAAGTACCAATTCCCACCTGCAGACCTGTCCTTCCCAACCACCTCGGGTCTCCCACAGCTCTTCACAGGGAGATTTGCAAATGCACTGGCCCAACACACTAATTCCCAAATCTGCGGGGAGGTGGACTCCTTAATTCTTCCTTACCTATCTTCAATTGCTTACTAAGTTTCTGTTTTCATTAGAAGAGCAATATGTAATAATAGTTGTTAAAATGATTGTATTTCTGTTTTTACATCTGTAAAGATTAAGTTAAACAGTATGAAGCCCATTAAACTATTTCATGTCATGCTGCCATAAATTTCCTCCATTCCCATTGCTACTATTATTCCAGAGTAAACTCTGAGATCAAGCTGCTGCCACAGAGAGTTATTTATAGGAGCTCATTCATCAATAAAAACTTCAAAAGAAATCTGTTACTCTTCTATTGGGAAGCCAAAGAAAACTAACATAAAGACAACCCTGTTAAGAAACAAAGCTAAGGAGACCACAAGACATTTAGTTAAGGAAAATCCTGATTTCTAACAAATGCCATGCAAGGAGGGGAAGAGGGGAAAAAAAAAAGGAAAAGATTGTTGGCAGCATGAATCCTTTTAAGTTGTTTTATTCTCATTGGATGGTTAAAGTAAACTGTTAAACAGTTGTATTTGTACTGGCTCAGCCCCCTCATTAGGCTTCATGTGATGGATTTGTGATCTCACAGTGCGTAAGGAGCTCTTCATCTCTTGCAAAAGCTGGTTTTGTCCTTCCACTCGTCTCAGCTGGTCATACACCCGTCCATCAGCACAGCAGGAACGCAAGGAGAAATGCTGAGTAGGCACCGGATGACACCCACCTCCCTGAAGGCAGATATATGGAATGGCAAAAGGTGTCGTTTGTCATCTTTACTTTCTCTTATTTCTTATTGCACCTTCCTCTGTACACCTGAGCTGTGATGCTCCGGCTTTGATGGTCGTGATCGTCCTGCAGAAACTTCAATATGCGAGAGGTCTAGTGCAGCCCTTCCCTGGACCAGCACCAGTCCTCACAGGACAGAGCAGGTCACTTTTGTAGCAGGACTGCTTGAAGACAAATCAGAAATTCTCCCCTGGGAGCATGGGCAGGCTCTGGCACAGGTTGCTCAGAGAAGCTGTGGCTGTCCCATCCCTGGAAGTGTCCAAGGCCAGGTTGGACGGGGCTTGGAGCAACCTGGGCTGGTGGAAGTTGTCCCTGCCCATGGCAGAGGGTGGGACTGGGTGAGCTTTCAGGTCTCTTCCAACCCAAGCCATGCTATGATTTCTCTCCATTTTGTTCCTGTCTCATTAACAGCTCCACATGAGTGAGACCTACCTGGAGATCCCTGAAGGAAAACAGGGAGTCTGATCAACCCTGTCATAGCAGCAGCATCTTCAAACAGTGTTTCTGTGAAGAAACTCTCTCATTTTCATTACAAAGATCTGAGTCCTGAAGGCAATATGGACCTCCAGCTCAGGTGAGACATCCCTGGTTTCCTTGTACTGAGGATTTAGAGCAGGGACTCCCAAATCATCACTAGTGATGTGACTCAAATGCAGCACAGTAGTTGCTTCCTCAAACAGAGGTACAAGATAAAGAGATCTGCCAAAACTCATCAAATTAGGGGCTGAAAAATCTTTTTTCCCATGAGATTTGAAAGCATTACCCTCCCTTTTGTCCACCTTTGCTTTGCTACAAATTGAGGCTCGTGCAGCCAGTTTTAAACTGATATAATTATGGTTGTTCAAAAAGAGAGGGAGAGCCAAGTCAGTCGTGATGACTCAATCATGCCAAGGAGAAAAGTTTTTATACATTGCTGCAGCTCATATTTGGAATTTGTCTAAACACTAAACACAATGATTATTAATAAACATGAAATGTCTCTGTGTACAAACTAGATTTATTCCAATTTAACTGTCCCTACTGTTAAATATAATTAGTTTGTTATGAAAAGGGCAAAGAGAAGCCCTTAATTGTTGTGTGTGGTTTCAGATTAGACAATTCCTAAGCAACAATAACAGCAATTGTGACCCACTTCTTACAGAGTATTTTTCACTGATTTCTCCTACAGTGCTTTGCAGGGAAGGTCAGTAGAAAGCCCCATTGTAAACATGGGGAAATCTCCTGATTATTTGTTTTGGATGGTTATAGAGGAAATTGCATATGCTTTCATGGAAAAAAAAATCCTCTATTATTATCCTCTGTCCTAAAACGGTGGGGAAAAAAAGCCTGGTGACTCTGATCCTACTCTAAATTATCCTAAAGCAAATTTCTGGCAAACCAAATTAAGCCAGATGACTCTGGATTTAATGAGAATAAATAGTAGCAGCCTAAGTTAAAGCTTAAAACAGGGCACCCAGCCTGCTGCTCTGCACTCCTTTGCAGCCTGATGGGTCCCTTGAAACCTTTGATTGCCCAGTTTTATTTTATTAGCTTATTTCAGAGGTATTTCACTTACGGCTTGAGCATCAATAGGAAACTACAGGTCAGTGGCAAAACTCTGTAGCTGTAGTTTATAAACGATTAAGAAAATAATTGTGTTCAGAGTGTGAAATGCAATCATGTAGCCAAACCTGTCTGATAAGGCTTGTGGCTGAGCAGAGACAGCCCAAGACCAGACTGAGATGTGATTCAGCCCTTTGAAGTCTCGTGAACTAATTCTTATTGTATCCATATAGGATTTGTGTTGCTGCTGAAAAAAAAATCCTATACAAAATCCAAAAATCCCAGGTGCTCTCTTGCCTCTCCAGAAATGGAACTGGGCACTTTTGGTCAGACTTCCTTGGAGCCAAGGGCCAAGAGGAGCGGGAGGGAGTGTTTGGAGGAGGACTCTGTCTCTCCCTGTATCAGGGCTCAGGCAGGCTTTGCTGAGTGTTTAATTTGCAATCCTCAGGCTTTGCCTGGGCAGGCATCTAACAGGGCATTGTTGGATTGGTGGCTCGGCCTTGCTCTATCAAATGCTTTTGTCAAGTCCTTAATCAAGACAGGACTAGTCATACTCCACCCTGGTGGCTCAGCAAATGCTGAAGACCTTTTGGCCTTTCCTTCAGCTTCCAAAGGTGCATGTTGGGAGAGAAGCTCCTGAAGAAGCTGGAGGATGGGAGGTTTTCATTCCCATTCCTGCTCTTCAACAGGGCCACCTGATGTGGGGCATTCTTCTGGAGTTTCCAAGAGCTCAGCAGCCTGGACAAGTGGTCACTGCCTGCAGGTACTTGCTTGTCTATCCAAACATAATGAGGAATTAGTGACTCCATGGCCTTTTCCAGTCATTCATTAAGATTTTTTTCATGCTATAACATTAGCATCAAGTCTCCAAATGAGATACACTTCCCTCTGCTCTTACCCTTGTATATTCTTGCTGCTTGTTGCCAAAGTGATCTTATTTTCTTCCATGAATAAAATAAATGTATAGGGGGGAAATATCTTTCAAATGCCTAAGAAATGAAGTTTCTCCTTGAGAGCATTAAAGCTACAGAGCAAACACAAAGAATCGACTTTGACACACATGACAAATATTGAACTACGGCTAAAGCTAAAAGGCAAAAAGCTAAAGTCCTTGAAGACTTTGGATCATTAAGAAAGTACATGAATGGGTTGAAATTCTTGAAAGAAAACCTATCCCAGGCTTACTTCCTTGGATCAGTGCCAGGGCTCTGCATTTGCCTCCCAAACTCTGATGTCTGAGGGAAAATCCATCTCCTCTTATTTCCTAAGGTTGGGAAGGATCAGTGAGCCGATGAACTGGAGGTTCCTGTGTGTTCATCTGTGTGTGCACGGAGGGCTTAGAGCAGCATCTGAGAGCCCATAAATCCTGGCTCACCTTGCCCCAGTGAGGGTAAGACCAGCAGCTCTGCTTTGGCCTCAGGGTTGACCACTGGAGAGCCAGGCTGGGCTGTGCTGGCCTTTCCCAGGCTCAGCGTCTCACTGGATTGCTTTGCATCCGCTGGAAGGTGCTTGGATGGAAATCCAAGGTCATGGCTGCACACAGTCCCACATGGACCTCCTCAGTCCTGTGGACGTGGCACAGACATGTGGATGTGGAGCTTTACACAGTGAGGGTTGACTCTTCAGGTGATTCGTCCTGATCTTAAGAAAGTGGCTTGTTGTGACATCGGAGGTGAAGTCGCCCACCTTCTGTCAAGGGCAGCTGCACCCTGACCCCATCCTTAACTAAGGAGAGAGCCTTGGGATTCTGTAAGGGGTGGATCTCCCCTGGGGAGCCTGAGCAGAGCCTGGCTGCTCTCCATCAGCTCTCCCTGGCTTAGGCACGGCAGCAGGCAAAGGAGTTGAGCCCCAAGTGGATGTCCAATCCAGAGGTCAACCTTTTGGACCATGGAAGTTTCACATGTGAAACAGTGGAGACCACAGGCCTTCCTGTGTCTCCACGCAGCTCTCACACAAAGGGTCTGGTGTCCTGGCCGTGCACAACACCCCAACAACAATTAGGTGACTCAGCAACCCCAGCACAGAGGTTCACACCTGGCTGAGGGACCACACTCAGCTCTGCCAGGAGAAGGGAGGTTTTGTAGGAAGTGGGTTTGAGGGTGGCTTGGTGTGGGCACTCTGTGGAGAGGTCCACGTGTCCCTCAGGGAGGGAGGGAAGAGGAGGATGTTGGGGTTGAGCTTTCCCATGGTGGCTGCAGCAATTCCAAGTCATCTCACAAGCTCAGGCCGTGTCCTTCCTGGCATTCATGTTTTACAACTGATTTCCAACTGGTTTACTAGAAATAGCCTGCACAGCCCTAGGTGGGAAACATCCCAGGCTGGCAAACTGCAATCTGGGAGCTCCGAATTTCACAGCTGTGGTGAGACAGGCTTTAAAATCTCAGGGACAGAAATGGCCCTCTGGAAAGCAAAATTGTAAGTTTTGGCCCCGTCTCTAACCTTTGGAGGGTTGCCCAGCTTCTGACAGTCTGTGATGATGTCTCTGTGGAGGAAATCCTACGCTGAAGAAAAGCATGTTGCTCTCTCCCAAAGTTACATTCTTCCTTTCATTCGGCCACCATAAAGGACACTTTGTCATCTTGACAGATCCTAAATATTCCCTCCTAATTTTATGGCAGGCAGATATAGGGACAAAAAATTAAGAATTATTCAGGAGTCTTATTTATGACTAAAGATATATGGGATTTGAATGGAAATAACAATTAAACTCAAGAAAAAATTCACACCACAGGTCACTGCAATCCCAACTTTTCCCCTTATGAACTCAAGCCGAGGAGGTTTTCTTCCCCTTTGTGATTTAGGCTTTGCTAAACTTCTCTGAAAATAGTTCATATATCATAGAGAAGAATTTCCATAGGGAGCATAAATACATCCGTGGAAAGAAGGGAAAATTTTTCCTTGTCTCTGGGAATGGATGAGAAAGAAAGACAGTTGACGCCAGATATTAATGATGAGGGGAGGAATCCATCCAAAGAAGGAATCTATTGAGAATACTAAAACTACCCTAAAGTCACAGACATATAAAAATCTAGTATGGAACAATGACTTTTCCACTAATACAGGCTTAGATTCAAGAAAATATTTAAGCACATGCTTAAGTCAGTCCCTGTTTGGAACAGCCCCCTAAGTGAATTGGTGAAGCGAACCTCAGCTTTATGGATGTGTTTTCCAGCCCTGTGGATCCCAGCTGGCATTAGACATGCCTACAGTTAAGCACATGCTTAAGGACTTGCTGGAGGGGAGAGATTTCCTTCTAGTGGGACCATGTAACAAAATTTTCAATTTCTTTGCTCCAGGAAGAGTTTGTATTAAATTTGTAGGTGAGCGGACAATGTTGAGAACACTCTGAGATTTTGGTCAGAAGAGAAGGAAGTTGGATCAATCTAAAGGAAATACAACCCACATCATTCAAATATTCGTGATTTATACACTGAGATATAAACATGGATCCATTGTGTATATGGATATATGGACATATACAGAGCTGCACATGTGCTGTGCTTCACAGGCTGCTCGCATCCAGAGGGTGACAGTCATGGATAATGACAGAGGGACAACAATAGTTGGTCTTTCTCAGCAAACACCTCTGCAAAACAGAGCTTCAGCCTGGTGATCCCTTCGCAGACAGGAATGACTGGAACCTCCCAAGCAACTGAGTGGGGCAGGGAAACATTCCTGCCTTCCTCTGGTGGATGGGAAAGCAGAGACACAGTCATGACAGCCATGCATGGGCAAGTTCAGGCAGACCTGAGCCCTGCACGCAGCCACAGCCGGTGTGGTCGGTGCCACGTACACCCTGCACCGTGCCCAACCAGTGGGCAGCTGCTGGGTTGTCCTGCCATCAATCCAATGCCCTTTCCTTGGGAATTTAACCCCTCCCTTTTGCAGCCCACTTGCCAAGGTCTTATATTGTTGTTTCCCACCTCAGGAAGCCACCACCGGAGCACCTTCTGCCAAGTTTCACACGTGATCTCGCGCCCCTGTGCGTGTCCGTCCTCATGATGGGGAGGAAGCAGTCAGTGAGTGCAGGTGGTGTTCATGTGTTCATACAACTTTTTATCAGCATTTCACCGCCTAATCCTGCAGGAGATCCCGTTGGTGACGAGCTGGGGCTACGTGTCAGCCACGAGGACACGGCTTTGGCATGCTGCAACGCGGCACAAGAATTACAAAGCAAAACACACAAGCCTTCCCCAAGAGATTGGATTTGACATAGCTGGGTGAACGGTTTAATTGGGTTATTAACACGTCTCCACACTGACATCAAGAGCATTAAACGCTGTGTAAATAGATTGGGGCACAGAGCTCTGCCAAGGTGCTGGAGGCAGGTGGGAACGCCTCTCCCCAGTCCTGCTGGCTTGCTGCTCTCTGCTGCTGGGGCATCCCTGGCCTCCAGGAGGGAGGTGGTGGAAGGCAGGAGGCAAATCGCACCTCCTTTCTGAGCTGTGTCAGGGTTAGAATCATAGAATCCCAGAAGGGTCCCACAGGTGTCAT
The DNA here is from genome assembly GCA_013396755.1 of Sclerurus mexicanus. Classification (NCBI taxonomy): domain Eukaryota; kingdom Metazoa; phylum Chordata; class Aves; order Passeriformes; family Furnariidae; genus Sclerurus; species Sclerurus mexicanus. The sequence continues at coordinate 1,569,880 of VWZF01004478.1, read as the reverse complement.
CAAAATCCAACTCCTGGTTAAGAAGACAGGCAGGGTAGGATCCCCACCAGCCTTGCCTGGCCTTATTCTTCTGCAGAGCATCCTGAGAGCTTGAATTGAGGTATCCTGAAATAGTGTAGAGACCACATTCCTACCACAGTCTTCCTTGGTTTCATATCACCAGTACTGCCTGCTCCTGCATCCATTTGAGTTCTCATCATTGATGGGGGTTCTCCTCCCTTTTTGGGGCACCTCCTCCTTGCTGATGGTAGAAGCAAAGGCCTGTGTGTCTGGACAGGGGTTTTGGGACATTTTCTGTCCACGTGCACGTGTTGTTCAGAGGCAGCAGCTCTTCCACCACCTTTGCTGTGAGCCAGCATCAACATTTGGGCGAAGGGACGTGTCTGTCACTCCACAAACCTGTGCCTCATGTCCCGAGGGAGCACGAGGATTAGCAAGGCACTTCAAAGCGTTGTGTAATTGCACTTTCACTCAACTCACACGGCTTTGTTTTCTTAATTTTCAAAAGAAATGTCAGGCGAGCCTCCAGGGACAGGCGAAAGGATCCCTCTTATGGTGACACTGGGTAGAACAGAGCCCGCACGTCCCAGACGGGACTGGCTGGATCCGGGATCATTTGGTGCCTGTGGAAGTGAAGGCAGATAAATCCCTTTTAGATTCAGTCCCTTTGGCCCTTTGAGCCTGTAGCACTCACGGTGTGTTGGAACTGCTCTCCCTGGCTGATCCTGGAGGTGAGCCAGGTCTCCTGTCCCCCTTCCCCATCAGACATCCCGCAGAGGGATTCTGGGGTGGGCACAAAGCAGTTTCCTGCCTGCCTGACCTCACGTTCAGAGGTGACGCCTCTCTTCTCACACACTAAATTACTAAAGGGAGTAAATCCCCCGAGCCTGTTTATTGTGCTGCTTCTGAGTGCTTGAATCTTGGGAAAGAGGGGTCTGGAGGTCCCACCAGCAGCTGAAGGGTCGGTGCCCACCTCTCCACATCCCTGACTTAATGGAAAAGGATATTAAAGGTTACAGATGCTTTGAGAAAACACTGGAGGAGAAATCAGCGACGGAATCGTGGGATTCCCTTGGCTGCTATCTTGTGGAATGCCAATAGTATCTGCCTTAGCAGATTTACTTTCTGGTGTAGCTGTGACCCAACCCTCTGCAGGGAGAGCCTGGTGCAGTCCTAAATCCTGCCTTCACACACACCTTGGTCCTCATGTGTAGCACAGCTCAGGTCTTGGGGTCCCTGATCCTGCTGTAGGATCTGAGATTTTTCAGGCTCTAGCATGGAAAAGAATTCATCCACCTTCAGGAGGAAGTTTCAGGCTTTCCTTCCAAAGGTGCAGACTGTGGAGAAAATGGCAGTGGGAGATTTCCACACTGGAAAGATTTGGATTGTCAAGCCAAATTGACTCCCAGCACAATCAACCACTTCATGTGATCTTCAAGTCAACCCTATCTTAAACTTTTCCTGTTGTGTTTCTTTTTCCCCTCTTCATCACTGTGGAAAGGCTCTGACTGCTGGAAATCATCCTCTACCTTCCTTCCATGGATGATAATTCATCTGCTGACGAGATCCTGGTTCCAGGGATGTTCTCTACTCCTTTATTTAATGAATCTTCTTGCTGGCAAATGGATTTCGAAAAGAGAAGGAGCCATTGACTAAGACAAATTAAACTGGTGCATCACAGAAGATAAATACTGGGAACTGGTTTATCTAGTTTGAAAATATGTTCTGGTTTTCTTCTCGCCCTGTTCCTGGTGAAGAGTGAACTGTTGTCTCTGACGTTGCTCTGTGCTCTTCCCATCTTGTTTGGGACTTAGAAATGCAGAAATTGAAAGGAAAAAAAAAACAGCAAAGAAAAACAAAGGAATGTTTTGAATGTTGAGCCCTTTTGGTGGGATGCCAGTTTGAGGTGCTGGGTGAAGGCATGGGATTAAGCACATTGCCTTGCTCACCTCTAGACATGCTGTTCCTAGTAAATCAGCTTTGCTTCTCGTGGGTGTCAAAGCTTGTCTCTCTTCAGAAATGCCACAAAAATTTCTCATCTGATAAAGTTTTCTCTCCCTAACTGGAATAAAATTTATAGGATCTAGACATCATCAGGTCTTGCCATTTTGACTCATTAAGATATGGAAATGTTAGGTCTTTTGATACATTAAAGGCTGTTTCTCTGCCTGGAGTTTCTCTCCCAGCTGTGGATCCCAAACTAGGGACTAGTGGGCTTGCAAGTCCAAGAGAAGCTGAGCCATGGAGGTGGGACCTGCTGCCAGAATTGTGCTGAGCACTCTGAAAGGATTTGAGAAGTTCAGGCATGAGAACATATTTTTTGGTGTTTTTTTTTTTTTTTGCATGTATTTTCTTCTGAATTTCTCTCTTCCCTGTTTTCTCAGCCCTGGTGGTAATAAATTAGATTATCACTTGCTATAGACCCTTTCATCCTTCAGAATGCTACACTGGAAGCTGAAATGCTGCCCAAATCGGAGGGTTGTGATCTTTTTTAAGACAAAAGGAGAGGGAAATAATTTAGTTCTTATCCTTTAGAAAATCCTGTTTTAAAGAAGTCAAAGAGTTATATGATATGTTCCCAATTTCTCCCATTTACATGGGAACAGCAGCAGACCAACCATTACTTTGAGAGTCAGCAAAAGATTTCTTCACGTTTCAAATTCTGACCAAATGGGAGGAAAAAAATAATAAATAAACGCCCTTCCCTCTTGTTTGTCTGGCTGGCTCTAATTCACAGCATTTGGGGAGAGCAAAGCAGCTGACAGAAAAACATCACCCTGCAGGTGCTGTCACACAGCAGTCACTGTGGGGACTGGCTGCTTTCCTTTCCCACTTCCCAGGCTCCCAACCCAGCGTGTGGGAGCTGCTTCCTGGGGGGCACGGGGCAGGAAAGCCCATCACTGCCCAGACCAGCCCTGGGGAGATGGAGCTCATCTCGGTGTTTTCTCACCAAACAGATGCTCAGGTCAAGAAACAAACACGCAAATAAACTCAGTTACGGAAGAGTTTGGTAACAGAGCTCCTGCAAAAAGGAGAATTCACCGACTGTGCAGCTTTTCATCAAATAGAGGGGATACTCTGCTCCCATCTGATAAGGTGAGAGTCTGTCCAAAAACAACATTGCCAGGCCCATGATCTCATCCACCCAAGCAGCAACAGTGCAAAGAAGTGAAAAATGAATATGAGAAGACAGAGATATCCAGGAGACAGGGTGAATAAACCCTCAGGAACACCGGAGTCACCGACAGCAATGATCAACCAGGAGAAACAAAGCTCGGCATTATGCGAGCGCCGATTCTGCTCTCGCTCCTATCCCTCGGAATCTGGCGGTTGGGTGGGTGGCAGGAAGGCTGAGGGCTCAGGATGGAACTATTTTGGATCTGAACTTTTCACCTTGCAAGAACCTGTTCACACTTTCAGAGCAAATCGCGTCACCCAGAGGTGACACTCGTGTGGCAGCGTCACCTGCACGGAGAGAGCGGGGTCTGGCCTTTGCAAAGCCCATGTGCAGGAGAATGAACAGTGAATGCCCTGAATAATGAGGATGACATGCAGCTCACCTTTCCCCCGCATGGAAAATTCCTTCTTTTAACCCCAAATTTAACAGAACGAACCGAAAATGAGCATTCTCACATTTTGCCTTTTCACCGCTGTTCCCAGCTCTGGGCTCAACCTGCCTCTGGTCGCAGCAGTGACATAGTCCTGAGTTTAGAAGTGGAAAGTGAAGGATAAGGAGATTAAAAGATCCAGCCAAGGCCACGTGGGAAGCTGGTAGCAGAGTTCTGAAGGCTGAAAACTTTTATTAATCTCAGCTCTTGTGCTTTTGAAACAACAACATGTACTTTTCCTCTCGAAGGGGAGTTGCGAGAAAACCCAGCAAATATTACAGAAACGAAATTCCTGAGACCCTTAAATACCTCATTAAACCCACCTATGTTTGGCACCTGTAAATCTTCCATTTAGAGTCAGATTTGTGCCCTTCCTCCTAGATTTGGGGTATACTGCAAATGTAAATACAGAATAAATGAGAATTTTTATCCATTATATATTTCCAGTATTTAGAATCATCTCAGACGCCCGGTGAGGCTTTGTGGGTTGTAACTCCCGGTGTCTGCCCAGCAAGAAGGAAATACTTAGCCAATAGCAGAGAATTATGTTTGCATCTTCAACACAGATGCTTATGATATTTGCTAAAGAGACTGTTGTACCATAGAAGGAAACATAAAATTGACATGTTTTAAGGCCTTTTGAACACAAGACAGAAAACAGCAGGAGAAAAAGGGTGGAAAGTTTATACAGAAATTACTTCTGAGAAACTGAAACCGAGAAAACGAGAAACACATTTCCTTGGTGGAACAAGGGTTTGGGTTTGCAGGGGTCACAGTGAGACTACACCAAGTTAACAAGTGGGGAGGAAGAAAATGATGCGTTTCCTGAAAAGAGAATAAAAACAAACAGGAAGTTTTGCTGCGACAGGAGCGAGAGTCATCTAAAAGCAACCGGGAAAATAGCTGGGAATTCCTGGTGGAGCCAGGGATGGGGAGGAAAGGCCAGCTGAGTCCAATCAGCCTGGCCAGGGCTCTCGTGCTCCTCCTGTCACAGGCTGCTACTTGATGTCTCTTATCATCTGCATCGGCCCCATCGAGACGAGCCATGTTCTTAATGAGCTGATATATGAGACAGTGAGAGCCGTGGCTGAGAGCGAATATTGTACCTTCAGAGAGGCCATTCCTCAAACTGAACAAATGGCCCTGAAGCTGCTGCTCACTCGGGGTAATGGATGGTCTGTCTGGAGGCATTTTTTTTTTTTAGGTGCATGTGTAGAAAAGGCACGTTTTTAAATGAGCTGTAATGGGAGCAGCAGGTACGGTGCTGGGGCACTGCAGCCTTGTGGAATCAGGCTGTCCCAATATCCCAGCTGATTTCCATGCCTTGCCTTGGGATGAGCATCTCTCTGTGCCTGGGGACGTGCCATAGAATCATCAGAGAATCACAGAATGGTTCAGTTTGGAGAGGATCTTAAAGCTCTTCTAGTTCCACTCCCTGCCATGGGCAGGGACACCTTCCACTAGCCCAGGTTGCTCCAAGCCCCGTCCAATGTGGTCTTGGACACTTCCAAGGGATGGGGCAGCCACAGCTCCTCTGGGCACCCTGTGCCAGGGCCTGCTCGCCCTCACAGGGAAGAATTTCTTTCCAACATCCAATCTAAACCTACTCTCTTTCGGTTTAAAGCCATTCACCCTTGTTCTAGCACTATGTGCCCTCGTGGTGGGGACAGGGGCCCTGGGAGAGGTTGGGAAATGGGTAATGCCACGTGTCCCTCAGCTGACTGACCTGCTACTTGAAATCACTTACTGGTCTTCACATGACTTGGGTCTTCTACCTCGTATCTGTTCAGGAAAACTTCACTACCTGTTTTTGGGTAGGCTCATTCCAGGTGTCCATCTCCCTCCTAGAGCACCCAGCTCCAACCTGAGTATCTCCACCAGACCACAGCAGCCTTCCCAAATTGTGTGTCCCTGAAGCAAATGTGGATTTTAACTCTCCCGGAACTCTTGTTTCTGAGCTCAGGGACACAGGAACTTCTCCCATACTCTGCTAAAATGTTTGAGCTGTGTGGGTGAAGAATTACAGGCTGGGGAATATTTCCTTGAAAACATTGTGAAGCTTCATCCAGGTGATGGAGTAGATACAACCAAAGAACCTTTTGTTATATTGAAAATTAGGAGGAAATTGTTCCCTGGGAGGGTGGGCAGGCCCTGGCACAGGATGCCCAGAGAAGCTGTGGCTGTCCCATCCCTGGAAGTGTCCAAGGCCAGCTTGGATGGGGTTGGAGCAACCTGGGCTAGTGGGAGGTGTCCCTGCCCATGGCAGGGTGTGCAAGAGATGAGCTTTAATGTCCCTTCCAGCCCAAACCGGTCTGTGATTCTAACACAGGTACAGTGCAGTGCCTGCTCGAGAGGCACAGCTTTATGGACACAGTTAATTTCCTTCCAATCCCCAAAATTATTACAGTACTGAGTTTGAACAACATTAGGAAAATGATGCAATGGATACAACAAAAGCTGCAGTTATCCTGCAGGGATTTCAATGTAATAATATTCAGGCCGACATAATCAACAGAATCTCTGAACTGTTCAAGTTTCAGCCAACATTGGCAATTAAGAAATCTTACCAAGAAATGTAACTTAACTCCTTATTAGCACTTGGATCTCTATCAGGAACACTGGAAAAAAAATAAAAAAAAAATCCAAGAGCATTTTTCAAATTAACAGCCTTGAGGGCAACATAATGTAAGTTCAGCCAGAGTGAATAGAGTAGGAATAGTTAATTTAGTTCGAGGAAACCTTAGAATCCCTCATCTCCTCATCAGCAGTAACTTGCTTGTTAAAGGAAGACAAATGAAAATGTTAATCAGCAAAGATTCACACTGGGGGATTGCTTGGAATGGATCACTCCTACTCGGCAGCCCTGGCGAGGTCATGTGTATGTAACCGGCTCTGCCGACGCCAAAATGCTCCAAGCTGGAGAAACTTGGCTTTAAAAGACCAGTGCCACAGCCTACTTGGCACAGAGGCTTTGGCACATCTGGACAGGGTGGCCCAGGACCGTGACCAGTGCTCTGGGTGCTGGCACCGCTCTGAAAACTGATTTTGTTGCTGTGTTTTTACCCAGCTCTTGGTTAGGGCTGATGAATGTGCCCTGTGTTGGGTTTGACATCGGTCCTTGAGCATATCTGGCTGTGTTGTGATGTCGTGCACCTTGGGGTAGGGACAGCAATGCCCTTGGGGCTACATGGCCACGTGAACAAGTCTAAGGAATTACAGGACTTTTAAAATCTTGTTAGTTTTTCTTTTCTGTTTTTTTTCCCCCCTTTTTTTAACTGAAGAACCAGCTCGGGCTGGTTATATGGACCATGGATTTAAAAATAGCTGGGTTCCTTCCTGTCTGAGGTAGAGAGAAAGATATAAGCCTGATTTATTGGCTGTCCAGTAGACTTTATATTCAATTTCCTCTTGTCACATTCCTATCAAGTAACTGCATGAGTGTAGCAGAGACAGGGTGAGCCTTTACAGAATAAATACATTCATTTACATGATGAATACCTATATTCACATGAATAAAAGTCCCTCTTCAAACACTCAAACAAATAAATACCAGCCAAACATTGTTAGCAAAAAACTGGTGAAGAAAAGCAATTGCACATGTTTAATTCAGCGTGTTTGTGAATACACTGTTATATGGGATGCACTGAAACGAGTGTCCTGGCACATCCAATGCAAGGAGGGATAAATCCTACTTTCTGGAACACACTCATGTCTTTCCTTTCCTCCTTTTTGCCTTGTTGTGCCTGTGGTGGCTGATGCTGCACAATGAGAACATGGGATGGTTAAGGCTGGAAAAGACCTCTAAGATCATCAAACACCAGCACCACCACCGTGTCCACCACTAAACCATGTCCTGAAGTGCCATATCCACACATTTTTTGAGCACTTCCAGGAATGGTGACTCCACCGCTTCCCTGGACTCAGCACAACGGAGCACCCCCGCTTGTCTTGAGGGAGAAAAAACCTCCCAGCAGGGTTTTGCCTGGGTGCAAACACAGGACTGCCTGAGCCAGACTTGCTCAGAGCAAGCCTGAGAAAGCAAAACCAGAAATAAATACATTTTAAAACAGTTAAATAAATGAGATTTAAAGCTTCTCTGCAAGTTGGCATCACAGTTTGGGCCAAGGTTTGCTAAATTTCTGCTGGGCTGAATGCAAAAGTGGATTTCTCTTGTGAGATGTTTCCACTGAGAGTAAATGTTCGTTTCATGTTCAGAAGGTCCAAGGGTTTCTACTTGGGTTATCAAGCAGAAACTACACTGAGAGCTCCATTTTGCATTTCCATGGATTCCAGTAGCTGCCTAAAGTTTCCACAAACCTCACATCACACATATAAGCAGCTCTTATTTATCACTTCCATCATATGTTAAAAATTTTCTTCTTTTCAGAGAAAACTTGGCCTTTTGAAAATAGGTTTGTGAACTCACACGTATTTATGGAACTGGGACACAGAGCTGACATGGAATGTTCTCAGGATGATGGATGCAATCCTGTCTCCAGGGAAAAAAATTAGGAACCCAACCAAGGAAAAACACTCTGGAAAACTTCACATCAAACAAGAAAACGAAGGAGTGAGAAGAAATGAAACACATTTAAGCTCATGAAAAGGGAGTTAGTTCATGTCTGAGTTTTGTCTGATGCCCTGGTGATGGCCATCAGTGAAATCAGCGTGGGGGCACCCAAGCCAAGCTCAGGAGAAAGGCCAGCACAAGGATCACTGCAATGGTCAGTCCTGGGCACTGAAATGTATCCAGCTTGATTTGCTCCAATGAATTCAAAAATACTTTCCCTGTGCTGTATTAAATATAAACAAAGCCTTCACTTAGATTGCATATTCTCCTGTACAAGTATGTTATTTTAATTTCCCCCAAGAGCTAAAAAAAGAACCTTTTTTTTTTTTCATTTTTATTTGATATACATAATGTAGGCTGGCAGTATTAGTGTAAGTGTTTTCTATTCATGGCTTTCTGAAACTTTCTGTTAGAAGGCTTTGAAATCAAACACCCTTTCTTTTTATCATATATTACTTCCTCCCGAGGAACTATTCCGTCTCTGTGCAGCGATCCCATTAGGCTTTTAACTTTCATATGAAAAAAATAAAAAATAAAAAACCCACCAAAAACCTGTGATAAAAATGTATTGATGCTTGAACACCATCCAAAGCAGTCAACTTCAAAACCAACACACGGACACACAAATTTTGTGAATGGAAAATGGGAATTGGATTTACTGGGAGGGGAAAAAACTTTTGCATAGGCAGTTACCATGTTTAATGGGCCATCTATTGACTTTGGGCATACCCAGCACAACTGGTGTTTGCAACTGTGTTTAAGGCTAATTTTCCAAAGGAATGGACCATGGATTTATACAAACCACAAGTGACACAAGTGACTTGTAGGCTGGGTGATGTCTGCAGGATTGTTTATTCTTACAGCAACCAAGGAGCATACGATGGCCGTGATTCTATACTTGCACACTTTAAATTGGTATCAAAGAGGGAAAAGTAGATTTAAAGGACTTAAAACTCTTGTACACAGTTAAGAACCTGAAATTATGAGCTTCATGGATCTTTTTTGGTCTTCAAATATGTCTTTGGGTTAAAATTTATGAAAAATTTCTCTTCAGCCCCACTCAGGTCTGTTCTTTTACCATTAAGTACTTCAATGGACTTTTTGACCAGTGCTTTTCAAATTTATTGTATAAGCTAATATAATAACAATAATAATAACAATAGTAACAATAACAATACTACTACTGCTAACAATATTAATACCAATACTACTACTACTAGTAGCAATGTTGCAAAATTAAAGCCATCGATCTGTTTCAGCTGAAATCAGCCAGATCCTCACCCAGACTCTTGTGCAAACCAAAAGACCTGGCCAAGCGCTTGGGATGTAAAGGAAACCTCTCAGGCAATAGAGATAAAGAGGAGGACAGACAGAGGACTCAAGGTGCCCACACTGAATTAGCTCATGTTTATTAGTGGAGCACCTGGTGGTGTGGCTTGAAGGAACATCTACACGCTTGCAAGGGGAGCCCCAGAGGACACACGTTATCCTGGGCTGAGACTCTTTATTTTCAAACCCAGCTGCATAAATGTCAAATTTCTGTTAGGGGTGATGACTCTGGTAAGACCCAAGGTGTGAGACCCATCTCATGGCATCCTTAATTCCCCTGATTTATGCCCAAGTTGCCTTTTTCTCTGCTGGTGCTCAGTGGTTCTCACAGGACAAAAGATCACACTCATTCCTGTCCTCAGATATCTGCATGACCAGGCCATATCCACCAACCAGGACACCTTGGCCAGGTAAATCCTGCGATGCTGCTTCTATTCCTTGACTGGAAATACATCCAAACACTGCCTGGAGAAGCACATGAAACCCTGTTAATTTAACACATCCCTTTCATGCACGTGACACCCACACCCGCACCAAACAATCAGGCAAACACCCTTGGTGATAATATAGAGAAAAACCAAGTTCAGGAACCTCAGAAGTGATTTCATTAAAATCAAACAAACTGCTGGTGCTTGACGTAATTAAGGGTGTTTGATTTGGCTCTGAAGCAATGAAACAGCCTCGCACAGAAAAGTGGTTGCAGCTTTTGTCCCAACAAATAGGAAGCATCATTTATTCTCTACCAGCTCTGTACCAATCCCTTGCTGTTAAAATCTTTCAAACATTTCTTCTTCACTTTTCCTGGCACTGCAGAGCAAAAGCAATTGTTTGACAGGTATTAATTTTGAAAACAAATGGTAGATTTTCAGATCAGCTGCTGACGAGAAGGCAGGGAAAGAGCAAATTGCAGGTTCTTTAATTGCAAACTGGGAATTTTATAAACAAAATACACACAGTATCATTTATAATCATGATCCAGGCCAGAGCAATAATTATGATAAATCCTTTGTCAACCCTACTAAGAAGTCTTTTATGAAGTAGTAGGGAATTAATTCACATTCTAGACAATAGTTCAATAAAATGCTTTCCAGCTTCCCTGACATATGGAATTCCACATGGGCTGCAATCAGATGTTCCCCAAATCACACTTTTTCATTGCTTAACTCCTTGACAGTTTAACATAAACAAGCACTGAATTCATTAAGCTGCAATTTTTAAGCTTTCTAATTAACTGAAACAGCTGAAGTTTGACTCTCCAAGCACATGTTAAAGGCTTAATTTTCAAGACATAAACCACTGTAAGACCTGCAGTTTATTAACATTTGAGGTGTTCAGCACAGAGCCTTTCCTTGTGTTGCTATTCAAGGTTCTGCAAAATGTAGACTTACAGTATTTCAACATAAAGTAATTAACAAAAGAACAAAATATCTTGTTTTTATAATGGAAGGCATTATTGCTTTGATTTGGAAACAGCAACTTTTTGACCATGAGCAAACCCTGATTCTTTAGTCCAATCTTATCAGACTGTTTTCATTGCTCCATTAGATGTCCTGTGGCTCCCTAAACAGCACTTAACTAAACTGAACTGAATTACCCTAAGCATATTGAAGCACTAGTCCTCAAAAATCAGGCACATCCCTGCTCTCTGTGGTTCATACCACATTCAAGACAGTCCGTTCAATATTTTGGATGCAGCCCTGATGCAAGAGAAGGGGTTTTAACCCATTAAAGTCTTTTAATCTTTGCCGTGACTTGGGAAATGTGCTTCTGGAAGCAACTGAGCTTTAATCATTCTACAGTCTTAAGTATTAAAAAAAATTGATTTAAACTTTAAAGAGGATGGATTTAGATTGGATTTTAGGGGGAAATTCTCCCCTGTGAGGGTGGGCAGGCCCTGGCACAGGGTGCCCAGAGAAGGTGTGACTGCCCCATCCCTGGAAGTGTCCAAGGCCAGCTTGGATGGGGCTTGGAGCAACCTGGGCTAGTGGAAGGTGTCCCTGCTCGTGGCAGGGGGTGGAAGAGTTGAGCCTTAATGTCCCTTCCAGCCCAAACAATTCCATGTTTTTGTGACACACTTTATCACACAGTAAGAATGGGGTAGGTCATGTGACTAATAATATGTCATCATCCCTTGGACCTGGATGATCCTTGCAGCCAGGTGAGACCAGAAATGACTGGAACACCATAAGATATTTGGCTCATCCAAAAGTGCTTTTAAATTGAACCCCTTTGAACTGGATTTGGCCACCTTTTAGTTCTTAAATTAAGTAATGACAGCAACAGCATCACTTTAAACAGGGGCAGACAGAGCATCTCTGTGACTCAAGAACCCCATGGCAGAGATGTATCAGAGCTGATGGAGGGGAGAAGCCCTTTTAGCTCTTCTTGTCCCACCAGTCATGGATGGAATCCATTCAAAACATGTCTGACATGACCTCTGCCATTTCAGCAGACATTCAGCTGGGCCGTGGTGGGACTTGTCTCGCTCAGCACAGATGGTGAGCTGTGCCCTCTTCTGTCACATGAGATAACAAATGTGCCCGGGGCACCAGGTGCTCCGTTCCTCCCGCCGGCGGCTTTACGTGTGAAATGTGAAGAGAGGAGGAAATGGCAGGAAGTGAAGCACCATCAGCAAAACTTTCATGTGGGTTTTGTTCCCAGGAAACCACTTCCTTTGTTTGTACGGGCTGGAGCAGGGATGGGACTGCATGGGGACTCTCGCTCTCAGCTAATTTAGCCAAGCCAGGAAAGCCATGGCACCCAACTAAAATCAAAGGAGGCATTTTTTGTACTATTATTATTATTATATGTTTATCTGAATTCTGCTGTCATGGAGCTTTTGTTGTATGGGAATTTCCCTCCTCTTCTTTTTCCTTTCTTCCTCTCCTTATTTTTGTCCCTGCCAAAACTGATTACAGTGAAATAAATTTTCAAGAGTTAGTTTATAGCAGAGAAAAAAACCCCACTAAACTCTTGTGAATGGGGAACTAACACATGGATTTACACCACGGCTCTGAGAATTTTGTACAACAGAGGAGAAAAGTTACATGGAACTGGATCCAAGCACTGGATCACAATTTGGTGTGTAGTTAATTAGGATTAATAAATTTTCCATTGTGGAGAAGCTCTTGATGAAAGAGCTCTGTCATCCCAGAATATCTGCTATGGAAAATGTATGGACAGCAAGGGTTGAAGTGGATTCTCTGAATATGGTTGAATGAGGTTCTTATAAATCCCACATGATTAAAAAGAAAAAAGGGAAAATTGCTTAAATACAATAGTGCATTGTTCATTATCATAAAAATCCTCCAATAAAGAGGAAGGTTCCAGTTGTTTCTGAATTAAAAGATAAACTCTAGTGTGGGTGACCCTTCCAGCAGCCTTGCTTTGGTTCTCTTCACAAATAGTGCACTTTTAAACCAGTAAAATTCCTTGTGTCTCATGCTTGTGAAGGCTTCAGGTCGCTCCAGTTTCCAACACCTCTGTGACAAGGGCAGCTGCAAAGACCAGCCTGGGAAACACTGGAGCCCCCCTGGTCTTAAGGGGTGAGAACTGGAGTGGATTAATGGAGAATAGAGCGGGTGGGCTGCCATCCTCCAAACTGAAATGGGAGGGGGCTGTGGGAAGAGGAGGAGGAATTAGAAAGGCATTTTATGTGTCTGTAACGAGTGAAATTGTAAAAAAATAAACGGGGTAAAGCCTTGTAAAGGTTTCATCTGCGGCCAGGGCCCTTGCCTCTGTAAAGCCTCATTCCGGCTGATAACACCCCTACATTACATCAAGAAGGTGAAGACGAGGAATAATCCCGAAATCCAGCGGGCAGCTCCTAAGTAAGGGGCACAGGGGAAGGTCTCCTTGAAGCCTCGTGTGCCGAGATGCATCTGGAAATGCCCAGCGTGGAGCTGACACTGGCAGGATGCGGGGCCGTCGAAGGCTGGGAACTGCTGCCTTTCCCTGCTGAGCCAGCACGCAGCCCCGGGGATGGTGGTGTGTCTCAGCACAAAAAAGCTCCCGGAGTGGGAAAGGGCATTGCAGCAGTGCCGTGTCACCTGCCAGCTTGCAGAAAGCAAACCCCAAAGCCAAGCCGCATCCCGGGGCCAAAGGCTTTAGCGAGGTTAGTCACCAGCGACCAGAGCATCCCAAAATAAACACCTGTGTGTTTTTTGTTCCTTTTGGTTTGATGGTTGCACCCCTTGAGCGGGGACAGGCTGGAACAACCTCCCTGGAGCGCCTCAGGGTTTGGTTTGGAGTTGGAAGCGAGGTCTTAAGTCAATTGACAGCTGTTGGAAAAATCCATGCTGGGAAAGACGTGGGGAAATTGTGAGAGTGACCACAGCTTGCTTCAGTTGAGAGGGCTGGGGATGGTACAGAAGAGGAAAGATCAGGACCTGGAGCTGCATCATGGAGCAGCTTTGGAAGTGCAGAATAAACCAGCTCTGAAATTGCTGCTGCCCTGTCCTGTCTCACCCTTCCTCCTCCTGCTCCTCTTCATGAGAATGCATCTTAGCTGGGGACCAGAGAAAAACTACCAACTGCTCCATTTAGAGGACAATTTTAACCTCTTTTGCTGTTCAGGATCACTGGCAGGCCAATCACTGTGCTCTCAAAGGGCATTTGAGCAACATAATTTGTGAAATGCTTCTTCAGGTATTTTGCTGATTGCAGATGGATAAACATATTTATGTTCCTCAGCTGGAAGAGTGTGGGTCATTTCTGGTGGGAACAGTTCCACTTAACAGCATAGGACTTTAATTTCTTTAAAATGTGCTGATGTCAGATAGAAGTCATCATTCCACGGGCATTAGCTCTGGTGAAATCCAAAGCAAAATGGTCGATGGTGAGAGCAGAGCAGACTGGGGAACCAAGGGTGATGATGGCACTGCTGTTCAGGGAGGGCTTGGCATGCATGGAACTTGCCTCCTGCTTCAGATCTCTGGCATTGTCTTCCCACCCCACTACCACCACCATTTCCTTGTTTCTTCACTGTGATATGGAAAAGGATGTTCACTGGGATGTGTCCCTCATCCTTGAGACAGCAGAACTTGGTTTGCCTCCATGTCATTCCTTGTTTTGCACAGTGTGCTTGGTAATTGTTTAGGCTGGTGCTGAGGTGCAGAGACATAGGTAAAATTTAAAGATTAGAAACCAAATTGTGCCAAGGAGCTTGGTCAACTTTTCCTGATCTTGATGTGTTGCTGGAGGTGGCTCTGATCCTCCCCACCACTCACACCCTTTGTCACAGACAAGTTTAATGACCTGAAGAATAGTTTTGCTTTTGTCACTCATTATTTGCAGATCACTTTGGAGCAAACCCCACCATGATGGTGAGCAGGACGTTCAGAAAAGATTTATAAGACTCTGTTTTAAAGGAAACAAAATTTCACACAAGTCTTCGCTCTGTTGCGTTGTCCCCATAGGTCAGAATAATCCTGGGTGAGGCTGCTCCAGCGAGGTCTTGTGGTTTTCCTAAGAACAACAGATGTGGGATAATTACACAAATAGGTCCCGACCTCCAGCTCTGTCTGATCTCCCATTACATCTAAGTGGTTTGGATCAGGACCAGCACCGTAAGTCAGGCTGAGGTCCTCTCCATCGAGGTGAGGACGGGGTTTGTCCCTTCACTCTGCGACACTTGTGGCTCTGTAGGTATTTTGATAGAAGACACTTGGTAGGTGTTTTTGTTGTCTGAAGTCACACAAAATCTTGAGAACAATGCTGTCAATTCCTGAGCTCTAATTAATTATTTATTGATAATGACTCTTGTAGGGGAAAAAAACGCAAAAAAAGGTAACGGGTAAAAAGGAGTTAGCAAAAGCTCTCACTATCATTCTTGCTTTGCCTGCTTAGGTTCTCTTTCACCCAGGACTGTCTCCACTTAGGCATGAAAATGCAGGTGTCAGACATAATTTTGGTGTTCAGGATTAAAATGGATATTTCTTATACACCTATAGGCCCGATCCAGATCAACTGGAGTCACCAAAGCCCCAGATGTCACCAAATTCATCTGTAAATAATTTATTTCTTGTGTCCATAACACAACCTCCAGGTACAATCCAAGCTCTGGGTGTTGGAAGTTCCATCTGCTTCAGATTATGGATGGGCATTTTTCTTTTGCTTGTATGCGAGTTCACACAGACACATAAGGACTCTTGCACCAAAACAAAATAATGAAGAAGGGCTAAAAATGTGTGAGGAAGGAGAAAACAATTAATTAGTCTGAGAAGCAAAATCAATCACTCCTTTCCTCCTTGACTTTTTAGTGGCTGGAACTGTTAAAGTGCCTTCTGAAAAGAAAGTGAAACCACCCCTACGGTCCAAAAAGCAATAATTAATACATGACTTCAGCTTCAAATTGTAAAGGATTTTGGGGGGACAATGACTTCTTTGGCTCACCCATAGACCCTACAAAAGAATTTAGACTGTCCCAGAAATTTTTACCTTCCTTAAGAAACCATATGCCCTTACTGGAGCACTTTTGTAAAACCGCGAGTAAAATGTAATGAGTTCAGCATTTTCATATCATTCTAATTTTCTTCGCTGATATTTGAGATAAAAGACAAAGCCTGCCTTGGTTTCAGTTCAGAGGACGTTCTGTACTATGGCTTCACTTTTCTGAAATACTGATCAAAGCAGAGCTGTGAAATCTTACTATCCCATTGCTAACTGCACTGTTGACTTTGTGCATACTTCCAAAATCCCTGCTTCCCCTTAGACCTTTTGACCACCTTATTAAAAGGAAAAAAAAGGCAAGATATTTGCATTTGGTGCTGTTCAGTGCTTTCTTGCTAGCAACAGCCTTGCCAGGGAGGTGAAACACAATTTTCCTGTTCCATAATTAAAAGAATAAACCTTTTCCATGGTACCTCCAAGCTTGCTCTGCTCTGAAACATGTGTGGTATCGTTTTGCCTACTGTGAGGGATGCAGTTCATTAACCTTGGAGACACCCTCCTCATCAAAGACAGGAGGAAAACAACTCACGAGTTTTCCCCTCAGATTCTCTGATTATATTAATCCCAGAAGATCTGAACTTCATTTTCTTCCCATCTGGGATGAGGATCCAGCAGGGAGAATTTCAAGGTACCCAAATGTTTCCATAACTGTCTCAAATAACCTCATGCATTTCAGCTCAGCAGCTGTGTAACCAAGTGTGGAGGTGTGGGGCTGCCCATCAGGCTCAGCCCATCCCTGTCCCTGGGTTCTCCTGGCAGAGGAACCTTTTTGGGGAGGCTGAAAGTTCCTGGGACACCTCACCCATCACCTGATGCCATCTGTGTGGAGATGCTTCCTGTCACATTTTCCACAATAGCTTTCTCCCTCAGCAATTTAAATTTTAAATAAATAAAGAAAGGAGACGTGGTGTTGGTGGAGTGACAAAATCAGGCACAGCAAAGATATGACTGTCTGTGAAAGTGTCTTCCAGGCAAGTTTCCTGGCAGGGAAGGGACCAGCTGGACCAGTTAGAGAGTGGGTGGTTTGAGGTGACACTAAAATGACTCTGCTGCTCTTGGGGTGGTTTTCTGCAGTGGCCGTGGGGATCGCAGACCTACAGGAAACCGTAATTTTCATTTCAGCAAATTTAACAACCTGGGGACACCCTCATGGGTGGGGGTGATGACTGAGGGGCTGGAAGCACACATGAATGCTGCGTGGGGTCTAACGCCTCAGGTGGGGCATCTGCACAAGAGCTTTGGGCACATGGGCACCCTCACCCTAAGCGGGGGACTCATCTACACACGTGTGCAGGGGGGCACTGGGGGAGCTGACACTCTGTTCAACTTGTTTCTGTGGTCTCTGAACATCAGCCTTGAAGTCAGTCTTCTTTCCTGGAGGAGAAAATAGTAGTTTTGACATTCCAAGGAATCCCAAAGGGAAAAATACTGAAAATTAAATGGGTTGGTCTCCGTCCAACTCACTTACTCATGGGAGATAAATGATTTCGTATGCTAATGACCATTCCCTCAAATCTCTGACATTTTCTTACAATGTACTTAAGTACAGTTTGTTTTGCTTTCTGTCTCCACAACAATTACAAAGATTTATATTTTATTGCTCCGGTTATGTTTGCCAGGACCACACTTCCTTTCCTTTTTAAAGGCACAGTGATACTGTCTGGTGTACGGCACGAAACAGAGCTTTCTGAACAGCTCAAATGAAAATAAACAAGGCTGAACTTATCTTGTGGAAGAGGGCAGACACTTTCTCTCGGCACGGCGAAGCCAATAAAGGCTTCTGGCTCTTTTCTCCTCGACAGATCAGTACACACAGAATCAGCAGCAGTTCATAAGCAAGACAACTCTGTCACCTTTCGTGATAACTTAAAATTAATTCCTCCTTCCAATGTGATTACGAACGGCTAAAACCTGCCACCTTTCCAGGCGCTTCTGGTGGTAAGGGCTGATTCCTTCAGTCCTACTGTTTGGCAGCGGGATGCGTGCGGAGAAGGGCCTCCTGTGTTGGTGCAAGCTGGTGGAGGAACAAAGTGCCACTGTGTCCAGGTAGCACAAACAATGACTGTTCCCAGTGACACCTTCCCCTGCCTCCTCCACCCGTCTCCCAGCCCTTCAGGTGACTCACATCTCCACTGAGGAGGACCCGGGGGAGGAGGAGAACTTTCATTCATGGCCTCCCCGCAGACTTTGCCAGCCAGGATGCTGGTGCTAAATTAGCACTGCTGGGTTGAGACTGCAGGGAACAGAGCTGAGGTCACGCTGTTTCAGCCTGGAAACCAGATAACCCTGGGCTGCAGCGGTGCTTTGCCCACGGCTGTCTGAGGAGCCTTTGCCATCGCCCTGTGGCTGCCGTGTGTGAGCAGCTCAGCACCACGAGAAGTGCTGAGCCCCCACGGTGCTGCTGTGGCACCCCACCGCCTGCCACTAATGACAAAATNACACTCTCTAACAGCTTCATATCTGTTCTCTCATTGTTTTATGCCCCATGTTGTTTCAAAAGCATCCTCCCCTTCTGGACCAGTTGTCGTGGCAGAGAGCAGGGTGGTCAAAGACATCCTGATTCACTGAGCAGGTCTGGCTGCCCGAGCTGTGGGCAGTGACCGTGGGAGCACTGCTGGTTCTCTGGAACACAGACCTCCTGAGGGGTGGCCGTGTGTGTGAATTGGCTTCAGGGCTCGGTTCCAGCCAGAAACGGGCTGCTAACAATGACCTCAGGCAGGTCAGACCCAGTCTTGTTTGTGCAGACAGGGAGAATCCACTGATTGTGGCTTTCTTGGGAATCGTTTGCAGTCCATGAGTAATGTGGACCACAGGATGAAAAAAAAATTAAAAAAGGAGTCTAAAAAAAAAGAGAAAGGAGAAAAGACAGTGGAGTCAGTGTTTTCTGCTGTGCACTACGGACACCTTGAGCAACACCAATACCAAAAGTCTCTGTTCAAATGAGCTGTACCAGTTTGGAAATGGAAAACCTGGTGAAAAATGATGTCCATAGATCCCTCCCTTTCAAGATCATCATGGGTTTCCTCAGAAAAATGCAAAGTGGTGGTGACTGCAGCCTGTGACAAACCTTTCCCCTCTCATTTGAACTGCTTTAAGCACTGTCAGTAGCTGGGAAGCTGCATCAGAGCTGGATGCAGTTCTCAGCTCCATAACTATCCCCTGTCTGAAATGTACATTATTTAGGGTAAGGAATGCGCATTGCATGTTGTATATTATATATCCTTCATCCTCATTTTCTCTATAGATTGCAGTGAGGGATTCAGACTCAGAAATTCAGGTTTCAATTCCTGGCCCCTTCTTTAGACTTCCTGTATGACCTTGGGAAAGTCTCCTTATGCTTCCATTTATCACTCAGTACTTTGGGAAAAGGAAATAAGAGCACAGGATACTCTTTTGTGGGATGCAAAAGGCAGATTATTGCCAAAATTTGAATGCAAAAAAATGTCTATCACTTCCACAGCTGATGAAAGAGCAGAGGGATGCCATGAAGCGTGTTCAAAACTTTAATAATTTCCAGTGGTTCTAAAGATATTTTGGTTTTCTCACCACTAGTCAGCCTTCCCCTGCCAGTTGTTCCTGGTGTCTTCCAGCAATTCCTTGTGCAGTGCTCATCGCAGAGCTCTTCACCTGGTGCCAGCTGAAATAGGCAGCCATAATAAAGATATTTTCTTTCAAAGCTTCACTCTCTGCTCATAGCCAGAACTTCTGAGTATCTTCCACTGTGTTAACAATAATAATAATAAAAAGGCAAACTGCAGAAGTGTCCTCAGCTTGTGCTCAGTCTAAGCACTTCTCATTTGAGCTGTTTTGGGGAGGTGGAGAGAGGATTTCATGAGCTGGATGCCACAGGTCAAGGTGTGTTGTTGGCAAACCCCACCTGCCCCATGGGCTTGAGACAGGGGGGTGTCTGAAGTCTCCAACCCCACTGGCACAGCATGTGATGGTGCACAAGCCCCTGTGATGTGGCTGTGGCTTCCGCTCCCTGTCCTCCCCCTCACTGGGAGCATGGCCAGGCCACCACTGCAGGCAGCATCACCATTCAACAGAACAATAAAGTCTGAGCTCCTATTCCCAAAGGGAAAACGTAAATTGTAAGATCTTTCCTAAAAATATGGATCATGAAAGTGCATCCATTCCTATTGTCTTGGTGAAACATTGTGTTAATTGAGCTTAATCAAACACACATTATTTGTTTCTGTAGATGAAGTTCTCTGGCCTGTGTTACCCAGGTCAAACCAGATGATCTAATGGTCCCTTTGGCCTTAAAATCCCCTGGAACAATGAAACATGGGTTTCATTAATGGAGCTAGACAAGAATGAAGCATGAACTACACACATCCTAATAATACATCTTTCAGATTCCTATGGCATTTGTCCATCTTTTTGCCAGACTGCAGCTTGTGGAGTGAGGCAGGGCCCTGATCTCTCCCCCTTGGGAACAAACTCCTGACCCAGCCTTGTCTATTGAAAAGCAGATGTCTGCATGCTCTTGCAGGACATCTGATGATCCAAAACCAAGTTTCTGCAGTACCTCAATCTCCTTTTCTCTCCCTTCAGTCATGGGTAGCAAAACTCCTGCTGTCCATGGTATGTATTGTGTTAAAACCCAGTCCAAAGTCAGGTTCTGCTCCTGGGGCTTTAGTTTTTCCATTCTCTATGATGACCTGCTTTGACATCAAGACAAAGAAGAGAGAAGGCTTTAGGGTGAACTAATTATGGGATGCTCACTTAAGGGTTGAACTTGGACATCCTTGTGGGTCCCTTCCAACTCAGAACATTCTGTGATTCTGTAATTGTGGCCTTCTAGTACCTGAAGGGAATCTACAAAAAAGATGGAGAGGGGCTTTCTACAAGGACCTGGAGTGCCAGGACAAGGAGGAGTGGCTTTAAACTGGCAGAGAGTAGGTTTGGATTAGATACCTGAAAAAAATTCTTCCCTTTGAGGGTGGTGAGGCCCTGGCACAGGCTGCCCAGAGAAGCTGTGGCTGCCCCATCCCTGGAAGTGTCCAAGGCCAGGTTGGCTGGAGCTCTGAGCAACCTGGCCCAAAGAAAGGTGTCCCTGTCCTATATGATCTTTAAGGTCCCTTCCAACCCAGGCCATTCCATCATGATTCTATGATAAGATGATTCCTGGAATTACAATCCCTATGTATCTACTTGCATCCAGTGAAGCACTGCTGGCTTGGTCCATATCCAGAATTCTGCAGAACGAGACCCTTTGTGCTTCTCCTGGTTGATCACTGAAGAAGAGAGGGAGAACAAAAGGAAGATACAGCTTGGTAGACGTGGGGTTAAGCATGAGGACAGTCAGCAGTGAATGCCACCAGCAACAGATGGCACCAGGGGACATTGGAGCCGCCACCTCAGAGCAGCCACATCCACATGAATGAGGCTTCTCTCTCCCACTCCATCCCTTCCTGACCTCCTTAATGCCTGTGGATGTGCACAGCCACTGCAGAGAGGCTTCCAGCCTCTGGGAGTCCTCTTATTTGTGTGAAAGACCAAGCGGAAAACAAAAAAAGGCTGCAGAAGGATCTCATGGCGAAAAGCAGCCCCCCCTGGCCGGCCTGGGCAGGCTGTGATTACAGAGAGCATTTCTCAGAGGGAAGTGATATATCCTTCCCAAGGCAGGCCCATGACAGCTGTCATGCCTTGTGGCTGCACTGGGTATGTGATGATGTCATTTCAGAGAAGGAATCAAAGATTGGCTTCAATTTGAGGAGGTTTAGTTGTTTTGGTGTTTTTCATACTTTGCCTTCATTTACTCTTTTTTTTTTTTTCCTTCACATTCAAAATTCACACAGAGACGTTTCCAAACCCGATCTCTCTCCAAGAGCCTTCCCTCCACATTCCCTCTCTCCCTGTTGTCCCGTGCTGGCGCCGGGCACTGGATCCTTACTGGGAAATGGGTAGGTCACACGGTTTACTGTCAGCCACAGAGACCTCTTTGGCCACCGCGTGAATCACTCTGGAGAGAGTCTCATTTTGTGCACCACCTCCTGAAATGTCAGAGGAAAATAAACCCCACTGTGTGACTGCAATGAGGCATATTCTGGTCCTGTTTATTTTGTAGGCAAACAGCCACTGCCAGAAAGCAGCGTTAGCTATAGGTTCCAAAAAACTCGCCTTTACCGAGGACATTGTATGTGAAGGAGAGCTGCCAAATTCTCCAGGCTGGAATGCCTGTTTTCCAGGGAATGGGCTTTTCTGGCATGTCTTGAGCAATCCAGAGTCAGATGGCAACCAAGTGAGTGATGCAGAGACCTTGTGCCAGCGAGAGGAGTGCCACCGCTGCAAGGGGGCAAATCAGATGTAAAATGAGTCCCGAATCTCTGCCCCGCTCCCAAAAATCATTAATCTTCTCCTGAAGGAGGAACCATCCCTGTCTTGGCCCAGTGCCCAAGCCCATCCTGGCTTATCACTCAGCCAAGCAGGTCAGTGAACACCGGGACTTTCCATCTCCGAGGATGGGCTGCAGGAAGCCAAAACCTGTCACTTCTTTCCTCTGCCTCATTAGATCCTGCCTTTCACAGGATGCTGAAATCAAGACCCCATGTGTTTGGGGACAGATAAATGGCTTCAGACCACCAAATAATGGAAATTCTAACACAAGGGCCTATCTGTGGGTCTGGTATTTTCACATTCCCCAGTAAGACTTTAGTAAGGGGAATAATTAAGAAAAAGTTTTACAAAAAGCGCCAACTAACTTTTTAAAAGGGCTCTTGGTGCAGGTCTGTTGCCATGAGCCTGGTTTGCTGAGCCTCAGCATTATGGTCTTAATATTGGGAAGAGTTTTGGACGGGGACAGCAGGAGTGCTGTAAAAGGAAGGTGTCTCCCAATATGATCTTTAAGGTCGGAGTGCTTTAATAAACATATTTCTGTAATTCAGAGCCCAACTTTTTAAAGTTTAGCCACCAAAACCCACATGCAGCTTTCAGACCTTTTGGAACCAGCCTGTTCTGCAAAAGGTGAACAGCCCCGAGTCGTTTTATTTAAGTTTTGTAGGAACTCATGAGCTGAGAAGGTTTGTTTAGGTGCACTCAGCTTCACCAGTTGATGAAGCATTTGACCCCAAATTAAATGATGTGATCATACCAGATCTGAGCAAAGCATCTACACCAGAGTCATGTTTCTGGCAGTGAAAATGTATAAGAAAAATACATTTAAAAATGCATAAATATAGCGAAAATGTGTAATGCTAGCTCTCTAAATCCTCCCACAGCCTCCATAATTATTGCTTGCATTGGGTGATTATGTGTGTTTGGGAACTTTAATCTCCTTCTGTCAGCCTGATCTTGGCAGTATCCAAGGCCCTTTGCTCGCCGTGCTGTCGGTGATCCCGTGCTGTCCCTGCTATCGGGAGCAGAGATCTCCTCTGTGGTCTCTCCCCGCTCCGTGAGATCATCGACACATTTGCACTTATGTTCCCAGATTACTTAAACACGGTCCTACCTTAATCAGCAAAGTGTCAGCTCTCACACTTGGGAATGACAATTGCAGTGGTACTTTTAAAGGTATTTCTCATCTGTGAGAAGCCAAGATATTTTTAAAATAATGACATCAAGGGAATATTTGGTTTAAAAATTTTAGCAGAGGGCGCCGGCTATTTGTGCACTTCATGTTTCCTTTTAACTTCAGGCCCCTTTTTTTTGCTCTTTCAGGGAGAGTTTTCTGTGTAAGCAGTTGCTGTGTAACTCCTTTTCCTCTTCCCTGTAAATGCTGGGTACCTTATGGAGCAAGAAGCCACAATTGGGAATGCATTCAGAGACCATTAGTACAGGAAGTCGGGTCAAATCCAAAGAAACCATGAACCAGTGAGTTTGAAAACACCGTATGAATGGCCTTTTCATACCGCCGCTTTCAGGTGGAGTTTGTTTTTGGATTAAAGGAGTTTATTCAGGTATTCACAAATATCCCAGCTCTCTGAACTGGCTGGAATGTGGAAACCTCCAAGTCATAATCAATTGCCGTAAAAGGGATTGGCATGTTCTAACTAGGGAATAGAGGGATGAAAGAGTCATAATTAGGTGACACGCCTTCAAAATGGGATGAAAGGCTGAAAACATCCTCAAAGATGCAAGAAAATATGAAAATCTCAAATCACCTCTTTCTTTAATTACAATCAGGACATTCCAAAAATGTTGGTTTCAGATGTTTTGCATGTACTGAAATCCCACATCATTTTTCCCCCCCCCCGTTGCCTTCTTGGCTGGGGAATTAAAAAATAAAAGGGTACAACACAAGTGAAATGTGACAAAGCCTTGTTCTCTTCCACCACAGGGGCTGCAGGAGCTGGGATTGCTGCACCCTGAGTATAATAAAAATGCTCAGGGTGAAAGTTCAGGCGGTTGAGGTGTGATGCCATTGAAAACACTGTCTTTGGCAAGGTGACGCTTGGAGGTGCATCCACAATTTTTCCCTTTGGACACATGAAAGAGGGAAGCTGGTGACCTGAGTTCAGTGACAGCAGGATTAGAAATCAAAGGAGAAGGAAACCAGAGTGGTTATCACCACAGGAATCAAATATGGATGGAAAACATCCTTGGGGGAGGACAAAGACAGTGCAGCATTTCTTTTTTCTGGTAGGAGATGTGTAGGGTTTCTGTCCTTTCTCCCCACCTTCTTGAGCTTCCAGGAATGGCAACTTTCTGTGACCTGAACCTTGATCTGGTTCAACAAAGACCTCAATGTTTCCAGCACAAACCACCTTTGGCTGTTTTCAAGGACAGCCCAGGTTTGGTGTGTGCCAAGTGCTCTGGAGATGCAATTTGCAAGAGAGGTGTTAATTATTGTCCCTGTGAAGCAGCTGAAAATGTGGATTTTAGAGCACACTTTCACGGTTCTGAACTAAACACCAAGTCAGATCTTTGGCACTCATTGGGACCAGCTTATTTCAAGCTTCAGCAGTTTTGTGCTGTTGGTAATTGAAGGCTATTGTTTTCCAGCTCAGTGTTAAAAGAAGGAGAAGATTGTTGGGAACTGGCAAGTTTTGTGGAAATAAGTGAAACCTTCGTTTCTCGTACTGAGCCCACACTGGATGGCACAGCCATAAACACCCGTTATAAACAGCAAATATATGAGAGGAAAAATCCACATTTTATACATCCTGAAGCACTTGAACCTCTGAGTTCTCTGTGTTTAGAGAAATGTTTGGTATGGCTTCAGACACCCTTCAAAGCAAAATCCACTCCCATTCCTATTACATAGTGGTAAATATTTGGCACTTACTAACCAGTATCTTAACTACCATTTTTCCCCCACTGTGGTCCTCACCATCCCACCTGGCACACGCATCCTACTGAACCTCGTTCTTTTAAAACACACCAAGTGTCCTTTCCCCCTCCCACAGGTGCACAGACATGGAAGGACCGGAGGATTCAAGCGCAGCCTTGAAATTTGCTTTCACTATGGACCGACACTGGCAAGAGAGCAATATTTGCATGGATATTATTGCTGAAATTACTAGAACAGATTAGAATGTGTGAATTTTTATGCAGTGTTTTTGCTCTGACCAACATGCTGACCCAAATTCCATTTTGGTTCTCATATCAACAATTGTTGGGTGCAGCCAGCCAACATTTTTTGATGGAGCAATTTTCTACCCACACTGGAATGTTGTCTAAATTATATATGAAATGCAGGGATTTGGGATAAATTTACAGCCTCCAAAAAGGTGAGATATCACATTTTGGCTTTCCCACTTCTTTTTAATAATGGCAAGTCATTTCAATTTAGCACCATAGACACATTTAATTTTGATTTTCTTCCTTTGACTCATTTGGGTCAACCAGCCCATTATGTTTAATAGCATATTATTTTTACATTATGTTACATGTTCCCTGGGCCAACACTGGCACACAGGGTGGAAACTTGTCCCTTCCACTTCTCTGCATCCTTTGCGGTGGTTTCCATTCGCTCCACGCTGCTGAAACCAACTCTGCTTCTTCCTTTGCTCAGGCTTTTCCAAAGATTTCTCTTGGAGATGCTCTGCTGCACATTTCCAAGGCTGTTGTGTCCAGCTTGGCAGAAGCTGGCTCTGGATGGAGCTGATTCCTGAGCTGGATGTTTAGAATTGCCACCATGAAGATGCTCAGTGCTCTCCCTCCTGGTGTCACTGCTGGAGTCAAGCTGACCATGGACCCCTTGGCCAGTGTTTGTCCCCCAGCACTGGCTCAACTCCCCTCCTTTTGTAGGGTCCTACTTCAGTTCCTGCAGCATGAACTTGCTTGATATTTATCTGGCAGCTCACTCCAATTTCCCCAGTGGAGTTTTTGTGCTTGCTGTGGGAATCGTGTATTGTCCAGTGTTCCTGCCTCCAGAATATTTAGATATCCAGAAAAAGCTGGAAGAGGACAAAACCTCAGATCTATTTGCTGGTGATGAAATCTTTCCATACTTTGCCCTGACCTCCTTTCAGTCTTTTTCTCTATTTTTTTGTTTTGTTTTTGGAAAGCATCTCGTTTTCTGCCTAACCTCTGAGTGACTTGCCAGCTCTCCCAGTCCCATATATTAACTGCTGAGAGAATTGCTGTGTTGAAAAGTCTAAGCTTTATTCTGAGGCTGCCCCTTTCTGAATTTCATCTTTTGCTAAGTTTAGGAAATGCCACGATCAGCCTTTCCAGCCTTGCTGTCACCTCCTTCTCGGGTCAGTCGGCCAATACTGCTCTGCCCAGGGAGGTGCGTGTTGGCATTTCCTGCTGCACAGGAAACTCTTCTTATTTCTGAAGCTCTTTGGCTCTCCCAGGAGCTCCAGTTTTGGGAGTTGTCACTGCATTCTGGGGAATTTCGATTCTATAACATTCTATAAATGGCCAGGTTGTACAAAGAACTTATTCAAGATAAAAAAACTGTGCTTAAATAGCAGCTTAGGTTGGATTAGGGAATACGTGATGGAAAACAAAGACATGCATTTTGTCTCAAAAGGAAATAAAAATAAATTCATGCCACGGCTGCCTGTGCATTGAGATCTCTTTAATGCTCTTGGACTGTGCACACTGATGGTGGCTGTGCAAGCAAAGGTTGAGACTGTGCTCATTTTAAGAGGAATTGACAGAAATGACAATTTACTTGCTACAAGAAAGAGAAAAAAGAGAAAACAAAATTAAACATAAAAGTTTATGATGTTGAGTAGGGGGGTAACATCATCTTTCATCTGCTCGTGATTCCCTGCAGATGGACTTGTAAGAGTTAAAAAGAAACTGGTGGCTCAGAGCTCTGAAGTTTCTGGAAACTGAACTGGAGTCAGTGTGCTGGAGACAGCTCTGGACAAGGATAATATTTGCTGCTCTGGAGTATTCATTGTGCTTCCTCTGGCCTCTGGAGAAGACAGTCATCTGGGGGCTGTCAGACAAGCACCTCCTTTCTCTGCTGAAAAATCACTTTGAGAACAGAAAACAGATTTGTTTTACCAGTATTCCTAGAGAGCTGCTTGAGCTTTGTGGTTTAGTAACAGATCCCCTTTGACAGCTATGCCAACATCATTCTATGACAGCAGGTTTTACTGAGCAAGGAAGGTTAGTTGTGATTCGAAGATTTGGAGTATCTTGCCTTTGGCTGCGTGAAATCTTGCTGCTGTCATGGGCTCTGTTTGGAAATGTGAAGGATGAAGCAAAGAAGGGTCACAAGGTGTGAAGGAAGATGATCTGATGTGAAGTTTCCAACAGGTTTAAAACATGAGGTCAGGTTCAGTGGGCTCCTGTGATAATCTCAGGGAAAAAAAAAAGACAAAAAAAAAGACTCTAAACCACTTAAAGTGAGAGGAGAAAATGGATATGTTATAATTAAGAGCCAGTCAGACCTCCGGTGCTGAATAAAAAGAGAGCAAGTAGATGAAGAGATAAGACAAGGAGTGGTTAAACCTCTCCTTGACTGACAGACACAGTGACTGCTGAGGAAGAGTGAAGGGTATATTGACTGAAAATAATTTCATTTGGGTGACATGTTTCTCTCTTCTCTGCCTTTTCTAAAACCTAAGTACTGCAACAGAGCTCTCTATCTCTCTATCATCTCACCTCAGCAAATCATGACCAGCCTCAAAAACTGGGACTTGGAGAATGTTTGCTGGTGGAGCAAGGAACGCACTGCCACCAGTGCTGCTGCCACATAAATGAATCACAGAATGGTTTGGGTTGGAAGGGGCCTTACTGATCATCTCATTCCACCCCCTGCCATGGGTAGGGACACCTTTCACTAGACCTGGTTGCTCCAAACCCATCCAACCTGGACTTGGACACTTCCAGGGATGGGGCAGCCACAGCTTCTCTGGGCAACCTGTGCCGGATCCTCCCCACCCTCCCAGTAAATTTGGCACAAAGTTTTCAGACTTGCAGACATCTCAGACATCTTGCAAAGAGCTGGTTAAGGAGGCGCTGAATCCCTGAGGGTGGAAGGAGGAGGCAGTTTGGTTAAGGCAATGTTTTCCCCCCACACAACATCAGCAAAGGGTGCACCCTCTCCTTGTGTGATGGGGGGAGCTGTGTCCTTCCTTTCTCCAGACATGAATTTGTGGCACAGTTGTAGCACTTGGCTATCAAGAGAGCAGGAGCCATCTATATTTCACATCTCTAATGTGAAAATGGTGAGGTGGGTCCCTACAGAGCCATTGTGCATTCAATCCTCTGTGTTAGCTGGGCAGACTGAATAATTACCCACATTGATATGGGGAACCAGCTCTGCAGGCAGGGTTTTGCTTTTAATGCAGACCAATGGCTTCCTGTTTTGGAAATCTTGCCTCTTCAGTGCACAAATGCATAGTTTTGTATGTGCATAATTTGTGGCTGTAATTTTAGAGGCTCATTAAATAACTTGGCTGTGGAAATCAAATTGCCTTTCATCAAAATCCAGCAAGAGCTGAACTAGTTCTGTCCATCACAGCAGCCCTTCTGGTCTTCGTTACATGGCTCAAAAGTACAAATGCAAATGGGGCTGCGGGTCTGTAGCACAGGAGGGAGAAAAAGGCAGTTTGGAAGAGGGAATGATGCTGGCAGCAGATTTTCAATAGCAAGTTGGTCCTCTGAGGAGAAATGAGAGCTGCTCTGTTTTTCTGCCTGGGCAAGAAAGCAAAGGAAAGTCCTGAGTGACGGGTTTGGATGGTGCTGCCCAAGCCCATCTGACACGTCCAGGAGCCCCATGGTGCCCTGCACTGCTCAGGGGACCTTCTGCCACTGGTACTCGACAAATCCAAGTCTGGGACATGAGGAATAAAACCATGTTGATACCATCATACCATTTTTTTCCACCATGAGTAACTGCAGTGGACTTTTCTGGCAGGAGGTACCAGGCTTGATGCCATTTCTGGGATTGCTCTATTCATGTTGGAGAAGCAGTATGAAATAACTCACTTACAAGCTCATAAAGTCCAGATTTATTATCAGTGTAACATTAGAGGAATGAGAATGAAAACTGAGTGCAGGTGAAGAATGAGATGGGGAGAGGCAGAAGCTCTTTGATGTTCTACAACATAGTCCAAAGTCATGTGGAGATTTTTTTACAATTTTATTTGAATCTTTATCTAAAAGTGTTAGCACACTGCTCCTTTTTAGTGGGGCTCACAGTGAAATGAAAAGAACTACGACACAAGAAGGGAAATCTGCTTTCTGCTGTAGCAGTGTTGCTTGGTTTGTATCCTGTATTCTTTCATCTGACCAAAAACTCAGACATTTTCTGGGACTTTGTCTTCATTCTGCATGACCAACATAACCTCCTTCCCTCTAACAACCCTCACCCCAGCAATGTTATTTCCTTGGAGGAGAGTGGGTTCAGAGATGCATTGGGAAAGAAGGAAAACCACAAAGCGCTTTCAAAAGGTCCGATGTCTAAAAGGAAAGTTTAAAACAGGGAGACAAATAAAGAGGTAAGACAGATGCTGTTTCCTGTGGAAGGGGAGACGGCTCTTTGGCAGCTGATGAAGAAGAGGTGGGATTCCCCCTTCCTCTGATCCCTTCCATTTGGGGTTTCAGGTGTCTTCTTCAGAAACCCAAAGGTCACGCAGGGGACAGCCCGCTCACCAGAAGGGCCATGGGGCTGCCAACGTGTCAGGGATTCAAAGACCACTGACAGAGATAAGAATGCAGGAGAGGTGTAACTTAAGTGTCATCTTAGAGCTACTGGGAGCTCAGATAC
This sequence comes from Sclerurus mexicanus, assembly GCA_013396755.1. NCBI lineage: Eukaryota > Metazoa > Chordata > Aves > Passeriformes > Furnariidae > Sclerurus > Sclerurus mexicanus. The sequence continues at coordinate 1,539,801 of VWZF01004478.1, read as the reverse complement.
ACTTCAAAGGCAGGCGGTGGAGCAGTGGCCGCTCGAGAGCAGGGGCCAAACAGGCCGGGTTGAAAGCGTGATTATGACTTATCGTGTTCCACCAGGAACGTGTGAAAATGGGCAGGAGGGACTCTCACACTGCAGGGCAGTGATTTAAAGATGTGCTCCTCCTCCACCAGTGACTGCCCTCCCGGTAAAGCTCCTTTATAAACAGAGCAGCCTTGAAGATGATGAGATGTTGCGCTCGCTGAGGCATGGACAAGCTGCTCTGCTCTGCACCGGCCCCACGTGGAAGGACGAAATGCAGCAAGGGAGGTTGCCAAGGGATATCCAGGGTGGGAAGGAGCTCACCAGGATGTCTTCATTCACTAATATCCACCTGAGCAGAACAATTTCATGTTTCCCTGGTGAAACTTTGCAGCTGATGCTGTTGCAGAGGTGTAGGACAGGGGAGCTTGTTCACCGTGGTGGCAAGTCCTCAGCCTTCAAATCCGAGGAGCACTATCTCCTGTTAGCACAGGCCCAAACTCTTAATTTCTTCCTGTTTTGTATGGTTTTTTGCCCTCAATTTTTTTATTTTGTGTGTGCCAAGTACATCCCTCAGCATCTCCATGCTAGCCCCTGGACTTTTCAAAACAGCAAAGGAAGCAGAAATGACTCCAAGCTTTTATCTGTGCTTTCAAAAGAATGCAAATGAGGAAACTCAACCTCAAAAGCTGAGGCTGGAAAGAGCATCCTCCCCATTGCAAAACATTTCACCTTTAATATATTCGAACCAGCCTATGAGACCATTTCTCTTGCCAAGACAACTTTCCCTCGTTAACCGTTGTGTTCCAGGAACCTCTTGGCTTATTCTGAACTTTTCAGCACTGAGGCTGAAGACAAATGTCCAGACCATATAGACGAGAAATTAAATCACATTTCAATAGCTTGGCAGATGTTAAATGCTGATAAGGAGGAAAATTCCCCGAAAGAAACACCACTGCACCAGGGATTTTTGAAAGCAATCTGCAAAGGGAAAGCCCTCATGAGGATCAAGTTTCCACCTGTCCCTGCCATCCCATGGCTCCCATGGAAGTGTGGTCCCATGTTGATGCCGACCACCATCGGTTTTACCTCACTTTGATGCTCATGGATGTGAAGTGGGGCTGAGATTAGCAGTCCCTGAGATCTTCAGCTGTGATAACTAAATCTAGATGTGATTGCTAATTATTGTCATTAAGGCTGGAAAAGACCTCCAAGACCATCAAGTCAAAAAATATCTCCTGAAACTTGGGCACATACCTGATTGCTGGTGGTGGGAGTGAGGTTGGACCTGGAATTCTCATCAGACGATCTTCAGCTGGGCTAAGAAAATGGAGAGGAAACACTCTTCTATCCTTCTAATACTGATTTATTCACATTGGCACTCATGTCATCTGGCGTCTCTCTCTACTGTAGCATGAGAGGCGAGTCGTGGGAGGAAAGCATTAAAAAAACAATCCCTGAAAACTGCCTTGTGCCTCCATACTGAGATACTTCCATGAGTTGCCTACAACCCTGTGCAGGGTTTTAGTAAATGTCTGTAAGTTGATGTAGAAATCCAGCTTTGACCAGCCAGCCATAAAAATTTTGGGCGAAGCCTCTCTATACCTTGGTTTCCCCTCCTGCAAAAATGGGGCAAGAAGTAGAAATTGCTGAGGGGCAGGTGCCATGGAAATGCCTTTGCGGAAGGGCTGGAGTTTGTGCTGGTGGCTGAAGTGTCCGTGCTGTGGAGGAGGGAGGCTTTAAACCGGGGCAGGGCAGGAAGCTGTGGGAAGCCTGAGTTTAATCTGCTCCGTCTGTGAGTCAGAGCCCTAAATCTTCACATCTTCCGAGGCTTTTGCGTTGCTGCCACGTTGGCTTCAGCCAGCCAACTTTCAGCTTTGCCCAACTTATGTCAAGGCCAGTTTTCATCTTTTTCACATATACTAATGGGATAAAAGCGGTCGGTGTTGCTTCATCCTTTCCCAGAGAGGTTCACCGGCACCCAGTGAGAGCAGGGCTGGCTGGATCTCTATTTCCATCTAGGCAGCTCTTGTCGAGGAAAAGACAAAGAGAGAGTTTGTTTAAAGTGGAGCAACACATAAACAAAGTCCATGTAAGTAAGGAAATAAGAATGCCACAGCCAGCTCCCTCTCGCTCGTGAGAAGCCTTCGCGTTCGTCTCACTTTTTAATCTAATTTTGCAACTGTAAAAATGTGGTGGAAATGAGAATCTGGCAAGAGGCACAGGCTGAGTCCCTCAGATAGGGAGCTGAGAATGTCTGCCACGATCAGACCTCTATAAATCTCAGAGTGTCTCTCCTAATTGCTCCAACAGGAAAGCCTTTAATTATGTAACCAGGATACCCTGTTTGACACAGGCACACACGGGCCCCGAGCACTAACTTAACCTGGTTATCTCGCTTTGTTTCTGGACTAGTTAAATATAGACACAGACAGACAGACCCGTCTGCGCAAACACAGAACCCACTATGTGGGAAAGTAACCTGGTGGTGAACCTGTGCCATGGGCTGCAGTGAGCTGGAGATGGGTTTTCCACCCTGTTTCTTCCTGAGCAGATGCAATTTATTAGTTCGATATTGTTTATTCAACCAATTTTTGCCTTATTTAGGCCTGGGTGTGATTTAATTCTGGGGGCTGCTGCTGAGTTCATGCCACTCTTTTCTTCTGCAGATTTATCCTGCCTGAATACAGCTGTGTTAGGGGATATTAAATGGAAATAAATCCATGTGAGAAGTAAAAATCCCCTCTTATGAGCCTTGATTATAGCCCTGATCCCAACTAAACATGGTCAAGAAATGACTGGAGGTGGCACTCAGTTCTCTGGTCTAGTTGACAAGGTGGTGAGTGGTCAAAGGTTGGACTCAATAACCCTGGAGGACTTTTCCAACCCAAATGATTCTGTGATCAGCCACGTATCTCAGTTTGACCTGCTGCATTTTAAGGGTTTTCCAGAGAGAAAGAGGCATCGTGTCACCCCTCGGTACTGAGTCCTCAGTGCCACCTGTGTTGCCCCTAAATGTCCTTGTCCTGGGCTGCAGTGCTGGCTCAGGTATCAGACAATCATAGAATTTTTGATGTTGGAAAAGACCTCCAAGATCATCAAGTCCAAGTTTGACCGAAGAGCCCGTGAGCCTCCTGGGATCCCAGTTCTTCCTGCGTCTTTTATGGCTCTGATGAGCACCTGTTAAAAGTTTCCTGTTGACCCTGCATTCCAGCCCTGCAAATCCTTTTTCCCTGAGGAACCCAACCATCTCACCTTAGTTTTGCCTTCAGATGGATGTTAAAAGTTATTTACACTGAAATATACCTGATTGTTGCTGTATAGAAATTAATTTAACACTAAGAAACCTTTCTGAAAGTACTAATACTCACCTGATTGATTAGCTTTTGGATTTTTTGGACCTGTTTCCTGTTCCTTATATTTCCCCATTTATAGGACAGCCTGGCAAATATGGTGTAGAAGGTACACAGCCCAAATTATTAAGCTAGCATATATGAAATTATTAAGATGACATATATGGAATAGTTTATTTAATTGTGATTAGTGACATAAAGATAGTAGGGCATCAGAGAGGGAGAATTCCAAAGGAAGCTCTGTCAGTTCAATGCCTTGTGCATCCTCTCTTCTCCTTCCCTCCTCTCCCTTCCTGCAGCTCCACACACATCTGGTTCCCCATCCAGATGTGCCAGTGAAGGATACAACTATCAGTTGTATTTGATCATATGGGTAAATTCTTGAAATTGTTACTACTTTTTCAAATTAACAAAGCAAACAGTGAAAACCAGAGGGTTTGGCAGGGGACAGACAAACCGCATCTCTCCTACTCTTAGCTACATGTCATAACAAAACACTGGGCCAGATAATTAAGAAGGTTTCTAAAAATGTCCCCATGATAGTTGCCAGGGTATCTGTCTCTCTGAGCACACACATGAGCTTATCTTCAGGAGCTGTTTTAGTGCTTTATTTTAAAATAAATGGATTTACTTCTTTAGAATCCGGTGCGTCAGCAACAAATACTGCCTTTGCTCCTAAGGAGAACGGGATTTTCTTTTCCTTAGGAGATGCAAAAACACTCCAGTGTATGCAGGGACACAAAAGAAACTATCTTCTCCCTTTTCAATGTGTTCTGTGTGATGCCTAGGGGGTTTCTCTGGTTGCAGGCAGTTGTGGAGGGGCTTAACAGGTTACCAGCCTGTTAACAGGTTACCTGTCTGCAGGGCACTGCAGGCATGGCTGGGGGATGCTGCCAGCAACGTGGTTTAAAAGAATTCAGGGCAGCTCAAGAAGGTTGTAAACCAATATTCTGAGCTATTTCTCATTTCCAAGCCCTACAATTATTTACTCTTATTTTTCTTCAGTGTTTCTAGGCGTGCAATGCTGTTCCAGTGGAATTACTGTCCTCTCTTCAGCAGGCTTCGCCGTGGTCCCTAACCCCACAGAAAATGCTGCCTTATGTCACACACAGGATGTCTTTTAAAAATTAATTTCAAACTCTTGGACAATGTGAGCAAAGCGAGTTGCATCTTATTGTCCAGAGAACTGCAGTGAAATCTCACTAAATGTCATCCCTTATGGTGAGCTCGATGTGTCGTAACACGGCTGGCTTTCCAACAGCCAGCTAAGATCATCTCTTAGGAATTTATTATGAGTGTACTATGCCCTGTAAGGTTTTTTATGTCAGGTTGTTAATCGCAGTAACCAGGATGTGTTGAACGCACGTTTGTGCAGGAATGATTAATTTCACACCAGCATTTGCCACTCAAAAGGGGGAAAATGAGTATCATAATCCAGTGCCATCAGCAAAGCTGGTTTAGTGCATCCAAAGGGCTGCAGGAGATAAGACAACAAACATTTCTAATGAAGCATTTTCCAGCTGGGAGGTGACCTAAACTCTCACAGTGGTTTTTGGGAAAAGACATGCACAGCCCCCACGGTGTATTTTTCAATGCCCAGCACACATTTCCTTCTGATCCATCTTTCCGTCTGTCTGCTCAGTTTAATTGCTCCGCCGTGGGTTTTATACTGTTTCTCACTGTATTATTTTAATGATCCTTTGACTGAGTCAGACTGGAAGAATCCCATAAACTTCAGTGACACTGTGGGTGATGTAGATGGGCACAAATCAGCCTCCAGGCCTTGCTCACAATTCTCCCCGGGACTCCCAGGGGAAGACAAACAGTTCAGGATTTGACCTACAAAACTTGGCGGCAGCTTGAGCCGAGCCCTACTAAGCCAGGCTTTGAGAAAGAACCGCAGATAAGTCTTGTGGTCCAGCTGATAGATGGTTTCCAACACTTTTCTAGCTTGACCATGACCATTCTTGCTTGAAAAGCATAAAACATCTGAGCCAGGTGCCGGTGCCAGGCAGCTCTGCAGAGCACACCGGAGACGGCAGCAGAAACACCAGGAGACAGGAGGGGAAGGACAGCCAGTTAAAACATGTTTTCCATCAGTTTGACTGTTCAGACGGGGACATGCACGTTACACAAATGGACTGAGCCAACCCAGAAATCAAAACACTTTGGGCAAGGGAGGGAAGGAAAGAAAAACAGTTTCACCTGCTGCTCTCTTTAGGCAAAAAGTTGCTGACAGAGCAGTGTGTGGCACATTGGCACAGGCAGGTAAAGGCAGAGCTGAGGGGTGGGTTTGTTTGGGGGGCTCCTGGTGTTGCATCAGCTCTCCCAGCATTGATGCAATAGCTGTGTGGCTCCAGAGGCACAGGAGATGCTCTCCTTAGAGCCAGCACAGTGCCCGCTGTGGTGCCTGGCACAGCTTCGTTTCACAGATTTATCCATCACTTACAACGAGCAACTCTGGAACATCCGTTTCTAATTAGTTTTCCCTCTAAATAACTGGAGATGCCTGAGAAGTGTGGGGCCTCTGGGATAAGCGCTGGGTTTGTGCAGGTGATGAGGCAGGGGGGACTTAGAGTGGTCCCGGTGGTGCCAGATGTGGGGGGAGTGGGTGGCAGCCCCCTGGGAGAGGTGATTTCTGGCTGGATGTCACAGGCAAAAGAAAGGGGCACTGCAGTAGTGCCCTGTCTCTGCAGCTTGTGTAAGGTTCAGTCTGGTGCATTGCTTTGGGGAGGACCATCAGATGAGCTGAGATGTGGAGGGTGACACCAACTTTGTGATTTCTGGTGGGATTTCAGTGCTAGGTCTGTGCAGACAAGTCCCTGAACATGTGGCACGTGTGGCTGGACACAAAAACGCCTGCTGGGAGGATGGAATCACAGAATCATTTAGATTGGAAAAGACCTCTGAGATCACCGAGTCCACCCTGTGCCTGATCCCCACTTTGTCACCCAGCCCAGAGTACTGAGTGCCATGTCAGGTCATTCTTTGGACATCTCCAGGGATGGGAACTCCAAACCTCCCTGGGCAGCTCCTTCCAGTGCTCGATGTACTGCCTGGATTAGGCAGGGAAGGGGTTTTGTGGCACTTGGTTTGGGACTGGGGGACCTCAAGAGCTGCAGACATGGAACAGGGTCTAAAGATGTCCTGGTGGGGATGTAGTGCTTGCTGCCAGTGAGACAGGAGGGAGGAAGAAGAGGGTACAATGCTGATATTACACACACTGGTGTAGTTTTGCCAGCTCCTGTAGGGCTGATGTGCCTGGTTTATTCTGACACAGTTGAAATCTGAATCATGCTTATTATTTATGCATTTTTATTAGTAGTAATTCTGCTGCCTTTTTTTTTTTTCCTCCCCCTAAAACTCGTCATAAAGAACAGAAAGAGAAAGATATAAGTAACACATTTTCAAATGTTCTTTCCTAGTGAATTACTTGGCCTGACATTGGAAATGAATTATTTTCCATTGTACCAGTGACCCCTGTTGTGTGTTCTATTAACACCACATGTTAAACTTTTATATTTTTAGTAAACCATGACCTTGTACATTCTCTGTCATTTCCCACTGGCATAAGTACAGCACATGTGGTATGAAAGCTAACGGTTTTCATCTGTATACAGTGCTTTTATATCTCAGGCTCGTATGAAAGCAGCACAGGTCATGGTAATCAGGGCATCCGAGGATTTCACCAGCTACAAACAGTCACAACAAAGTGTATGTGTTTTCAAAAAAACATATTTTTGGCATAATGCTTTCTTCTGTGTTGTGCAAATCCAGATGAAAATGGGATCTTGAAAGGCTGTGTTAAATTTTTTGATCGTGCTAATCCAAACAACTGTCTCCAACACATGCACAAGCAGGAGGAAGTCTATAAAATGTCAGGTTTGGTCTAAATATCTGCAGAACAAATGTGGCTCAGGAACATGACCAAGTGTGCAGAACTCTTAAGATAAAAGATGATGTCACAGAGGTTCGGTATTTTATTTCATCAAATGGTAACATTGTCCTAGACATCTAAAAAATTATGGATGATTTATGAATACAGCCCAGGCTATGGAAGGAAGAATAATTCCTTCCAGTTGCCCAAATATTTCTTTTTTATTTTTCCTCCCCTCTTTTTCTTTTTATCTTTTTTGTAGCCTGGACTTGGTAGATGTGAGTTTTAGGTGCACTGGGGTGTGCTCTGAGCACGTGGCTGCTCCCACACAGAAAGGTGGCCACGTGTGAAAACACTGACCTGCGTGGTCACTTGTGCTTTTGCACGGAAATCCAGCCTGTTCCATAGGCGTTTCCCAGTACAGATCCATCTTTTTCTGGGCTAATCCATAGGGATTTCTGACACATTATGGCTTACAATAAGAACTCATGCCTTGGCACAGGCTCCCCAGGGCAGTGGTGGAGTCCCCATCCCTGGAGGAGTTTAAAAAGCCATGTGGATGTGGCACTTGGGGATAGAGATCAGTGAAGGACCTGCCAGTGCTGTTAACACTGGGACTTCATGATCTCAGAGGGCTTTTACAGCCTTAATGATTTTGTGGTTCTGTGTTAGAAAACAGAAACAGTTTAAAGTCAGGTTGAGATTATCCTCAGTTGCTTTGCTGGACTCAAGGTCAAGACACGCAGCATCATTCAGCACTGAGGACATTGCAGGTCTCATAACCCCCCACACAGAGACAGTGAGTGAAATGGGAAAAAAAAGAGCAAAAATGCATAATTTCATAGAACTACAGCATCACAGACTCACAGCGTGGTTTGAGCTGGAAAGGACATTAAAGATCATCTCGTTCCATGGGCAGGGACACTTTCCACTTGACCAGGTTGCTCCAAGCCTCACCCAACCTGGCAACACTTCCAGAGATGGGGCAGCCACAGCTTCTCTGCCCAACCTGTGCCAGGGCCTCATCACCTTGTCATATTTACCTGCCATACAACAGCAATTGCTCCCCCCTTCCCTGCTGAACCTCAGTGTTTTCTCCACCTGGATATCTCCTGTCTGTGCCTTTGCTATGTGGTGGACATCAGGAGCTCAAAACACTTTCCAGTTGACTCTGGCAACTTAACCAGACCTCGAGCTGTGCTTCCCTAGGATTCCACCTGCTGTTCGCTTCCCTCTCCTCTCCACCCATCACCTGTGTGTTGGTACCACCTCTCAGCACTCGCAACTGGTTGTCCCCTGCTCCCAGTGCCCCCAAGATGCTGTCTCAGACTTTGTAGCTGGCAGCTTCTTATTACAACATGACATAATCGTGTTTGCGATGTAACACCATGCCTGCCAGGACAAACTTGCAATGTTTGGCTCAGGACCAGCCAGGCTCAGATTTTATTTATGACAAATAACTATTGTCTCAACAATCCCATAAAGATTCTTTTTGCCTCCTCCTTGTCCTGTGGCCATTGGGTAACGATAGGAGTGTTTCTAACATAAAGGCACGATCCTTGGTAGTAAAACCTTAAAACAAATTGCATTGGCACTCATCCTCTGTGCTAAGGCTTTTTGCTTTGATTTGCCTTTCAGGCTTTTACCCAGAGTGGGATTTAAAGTTCTTGCAACACTGAAGTCAGGAAACAAACAGAATTCACCCTGTGCTGTGTTCAGAGAAACAGGTAGGTGGGAAAAAATATATGTGAAAAAATGACTGCTCAAAGAAATGGCCTCTGCCTGGTGCACAGGCACCTCCAGCCACCCTGTGCATCTGGGCTGGCCAAGAAAAGAGAGGATTTTTAGCAGGAAAATAGCTTGATATTCCTTTATGTCTTATTCCTTTGTACCTCAAAGGTCTTTCATTACCCACTTACAGACATCAAAGCATGGCAAGGCTGTTTAGACACATGGTTTTGGTCCATGGGGGCCATTCCTCATGACTCATCCTGTTCCAGGCTCTCAGGATTGACCTGATTTTGGGGTGTTTCCCCTCCAAATCCTTTGCTGGGTTCATATTTATGCTTCTGATTTAGCAAGAAAATATATCCTCTTCCTGAGTCCTTTGCAGTCTTGGAAAGTCTATAATGGAAGAAAAGAAGTTGATGTACCTGTGGAGATAACCAGAAAAACAGATTCTTTCACGGATCCCAGTTATAAATATAATATAAAATAAAAGCCAATAAATGAAGGGATTTCAGCATGTCTTCTGTGTAATGGCAAACAAACAAAACCAACTCCATTTAACACCCCACCTCCATTTATCTAACACCCCAACTCCATTTATCTAACAGGTTTGAAAGTGTGACTTGTCAGAGATGAGGGGAAATCTCCTGTCAGCAGAGATAATGAGAAGGATGGAAGAGAAAATACAGTCAGGAAACGATGGAGGGATGAAGAGGAAGTGAAGCAGAGAAAAAAAACAACAAGCCAAACTAAGGAGATTACAGAGAAAAATCTACAGGAAAAAAAAAAAGAAAAGAAAAGAAAAGAGAAAAAAGGCCAAGGAGGGAATAGGAGACAGAACTGTGGCTGTGCATGAAATGTAGGATGTAGGAGACTGGCTTCTCCAGAGCATGTTCGTGTATGTAGGAGAGGTGATCACATTTTTCATTTCTGAATACAAACAGCAGGTTGTCTGTGCTTGGAAATTGAAATTATTAAAAAGAACCAAAAAAAACCCCCCAAAATCAGTGACAAAAAGAGAGACAGGGACTAAGATTACACAGTAGAACTGTTTATTAAAGGGAGCTGGTCTGAAGGACTACAAAAATCCCTCTCAGCCAGACCCAAAGGCTGGGATGTTGTCCACTACCTGCAGCAGGTCAGTCAGAGCTTGTTATTCAGACTTAACAGGCTGCTCTGTTCTTGAGGGTCTCTGAGAAAAGGCAGAGGGATGTGAAGATCTTTTTGCTGGGTCACCAGGTCTGTTGCAGCCTTTCTGAAAGTCATTCCTGAAGCAAATCCATCCTCGGCCAACACAAATCCCAAGCTGCGTCCAATGGCCATCTTGACATGATCCTGGGGATTGATGGTGGTGGGCTCTCCCAGGGCAGGATGGAGAGTTGGCTGGAGAACAGCTTCACTGAGGGCTTGTAAATCAAGGGACTCCCTCGTTTGGGAACTTTCCCAACCCAGTGATGCCACCTGGGGTGGCGGATCCCTCCCCAGAGGATCACGTCGGAGCACTGGTGTGTGCTTTCCAAGGGCAGCTCAGTGGCTCGAGTGACACAAACCACGCTAGGACTTGATGAATACCAGAACATCAAGCCAGACAGACACTGGCTGGCTTTTCCACTGGAGCTCTCCCCCTGCTATTATTTATACACCGTTTCACTTGCTTACATGTAACTTAAAACCAGCCTCAAGTCAGCAGCCCGACCCAACCGCGGGCCAATTAGCCGGGAGTAGCCCTCGTTTTCTTTCTTTCTCTCCTTCTCCCTCTCTCTCCCTTCATTCCTGCAGGCAGGAATAAGGCTGGCTACTGTTAGGCATTCCCAGTTGTGGCCGAGCAAAGCCTGTGAGCCAGTTCAGTGGCTGAATATGGGCCCTGTTTATTTTCTCAGAGTGGCAATTTTCAAGGGGTTGGAATAGTTGTTAAAATTAGCGTAAAGAATTTAAGCCACAGAAAGGTCCTTTCACCTTATTCTTCAAAAAGCCTGTTGTTTCCCAGAGCACCCGCCCCTTCCAACCCGCCTGAAAGCCTTAATTTCCACCTGGGAATACAAATCACAGTCCCCAGAGCCCAGAGAGGTGCTTGGAGAGGTTTTTGGTGGGATTAGGGTTATTTCCATCTGCCTGAATGGCACCTGCCAGGGGGGAGAGCATCAAAAACCATCCCTTGGAACGCTGAGCAAACCCAGCTGAGCTCAAGAGCAATTGGAGGGAATGGCATGAGTTGGTGCTGCTCCGAGAGGGTGCCAAGACGATAAGAAATCTCCACCTCACCATCCACAGAAGTAAACATCCCCTTCAGGACTGATGGCTCTTGACATTCCAGGGTCTGTGCAACATCAGGGTGGAGGGAAGTGATGCTTTCTGACAGCTCGGCGTGACGGCTGCCCAGATCCCCTTCCCAGGAGTGGAAAGAAATTGGGATTCCCTAACAATCTGGCAGCAGTAAAATGGGATTCTTTATAACCTCTCCAAGTCCTAGAGCCTTCCTCTGCTACCAGGATCTGTACCAGCCTCTTAGTGAGCCAGTAGTGTGGGCAGAGGGTTTAGTTTTGAGTCAGGCACTTTGCTTTGTTTCGGAAAATGAACGGCAGATAAGGAGTCTGGATATGCAAAGATTTAGTTCGGTTACTCCAAAGCTGCTTATTTAAATTCAGGCCAAGGTCTCTTGAGTCAGCAAAACTCAGTGGGAGCTCTCATAAAAATAGGGTCTCTTTTGAAAATTCACATGCTTCCTGTTTGTGCAAACGCCGTGAGAACTGCCTTTCCCATGGCTTGTCTGTGCTGGAACCAGGAAATACACGGGAATTTGGAAACAAGAAATAATTACTAAGAAAAAAAAGAAAAAGAGAAGGACAATCATATTTCTTTTTCCCTTTCGAGCTGAAAGAAAGTCTTGTGTAATTTCTTGCCCCATTTGTCAACCGTCCGTAACCAGGTTTGGACTTGATGATCTGTGTTGGAGTTGGTGATCCATGTGGGCCCCTTCCAGCTCAGGATGTCCTATATTCTAGGATGCATTGCAAGCCAATGCTGGAAATTGTGTTAATGTGTTGGAGCAACCTCATCCTAATGAGGTGCGTGACTGCCTATGAGTTTGGAGCTCATGGAGAGCAAATCCTGCTGTGAGAGGGAATTCAACCCATTGTGGCACCAGTGGATTCTGGTCCACAGCAAGCTCTGAGAACACGTTTGCAGGGCATCAGCTTGTTCGTGTATGGACACTGGAACCGCCAGCTCACCTTGCACACAGCTTCTGGATATCACAGAATCAAGGAAGGTTGGAGGTTTCCACTTCCATCAAGGAAGGTTTCCACTGAGGTTGGAAAAGACTTCCAAGATCATTGAGTCCAACTTGTGACCAATCACCACCTTGTCAACCAGCCCAGAGCACTGAGTGCCATGTCCAGTCGTTCTTTGAACACCTCCAGGGGTGGTGAATCCAACCTGAACCTCCCCTGCTGCAACTTGAGGCCATTTCCCCTTGAAATGTGTCCATACATCCACTTCTGAAGAAGTTGACTTGTCACTTGAGGCAACCGGAACACCTGCCCGGCCAGGATTTTTCTTTGTGTTTAAAAACAGATTTTCTGAAATTTTTAACAGGCTGGAAAAATCAGAGGAAAAAAGAAAACACCCTGCAAGTGTGTTAACAAGTGGGCTGGCTTTAAAGTCAGGGAGGAGACTCTGATGGAAGTCCAAAGTAGCTCTACTCAGCCCATTCAAGTTCTTCCAGACCTACTCAAGGATATCTGACTATTTTTCCATCATCATGAATATCTAGACAATTTAATATGAAGCCTGAAGAAACATATAAACCTCAGAACACCAAAATTATTAGGATGGGTCATTATTTCTAAGAATTTTTGTTGTGTTTTCTTTATTTTTTCATTTCCACCATGGCCACGTTCTAGTTGATGCTTGTTGGGCTACTCACTAAAGTCTGAGAACAAGAATTTTGATCAATATAAATTTATAAGACGAAAGCATTTGTGTTCTGGCAGGATGATCTTGGGTAAATTATTAGCTGCTCTTGTCTTTTAGACCGTAGATAAAGAAAATATGTTCAGTTTCAAGTCCCAAGGCCTCAGAATAAGTCAGTTGTTATTTTCCGTACATTTATTCTTCCTGGATGTTCTCTAGAAATCATGTCATCAAGTGACTGCACAGACTATGTTTCTTTTTCAAATTCTGGGAGGGAATCCCTCAGAAAGATCATTGTTATACGGTAGGAACACATAAATTGTGGCTTTCAGGATGTTAATACCTGCAGAGCTGTGATTTTGTGAGAGCCTTGGGGATTGCTCAGCAACCTGGCAGAGGGGATCAGCACCACCCACATGTGCCAGGTCACTCAGTACCCTCATTTTAAGTTCAGGGGGAGAAAAGGCCTTTCCTTTGGACACTGTAGGACATTTCTGAATGAAATATTCCCTATTATAACACGGTGTTTCCTTCCACCACCTTCCACCTTCCAATGCATGCAGAACATTAAAACCCTAAAAGATTTGTAGGAAAGACGGTAGAAAACAGAATAAAACCCAACCTAGATATTTTTTGAAGCTTAGAAAGCATCAGGTTTCAAGATATGGAAAATATTTGCTCTCTCATCAAGCTTTTTGCTCGAGTGGGACTGTCTTTCAGCACAGGGGGCAAAGCATCACCAGTGGTGCTGTGGCTTCACCAGGGCCATCGATTTTCCCAGTGACAGCGTTACCTGTGGCTCCTGCTTCACCCCAGCCCCCCCTCTCAGTACATCAGTCTCCTGCCTTTCTCACCCGTGGGAGGATTCATTTATCTCCCCAAAGGTCTCTCAGGGTCCAGAGCCCCAGAGGTTCCTCCCCCTGGGAACGGAGAAGGGATGAGATGGTGATGGATGCCCACCACGTCAGAGCTATTTAAGTGTCTGGTGAGGCACAACTTCACTCTGAAACAAATGGGCTGATAGTGATGGGAGCTGGCCCAGAGCCACTGCTGCTGCTCTCTGAGCCCGCCTAGGAACACCCTGCTCGTCCAGAGCCAGATCTCATGGCTTTAGCCATCAGACCCACCTTCCCTCTGGGCTGAGTCAGCTTTATTTGGCAGATCTCCTTCTGGGACATCCCAACCGAACCCGAGGTGCTGCCTTGCCCATATATCCATCCCGGGGCATGTCCATACCTGGGACACCTGCATGGGACTGGTGGATGCAGCACAGGAATTGTTGGCAACCAGTGCTCCTCTGCAGCAACAGCTGGTGGCCAGATGTTGTGTCCCACAGTGCTTCAAATGCTCTGGGGACAATTTAATCTTATGCCACATGCATTTCTAGGACTTCCCCCCATCCTTCATGTCAGCTCTGCCCTTCTTTCCCTTTCTCATCTCCCCGTATCCTGGCTTGACCTGGCCTCAGGGATCCAGCCACATGGCTGAGCTCGATTTGGCTCTCACAGCTCTGATAACAGCCACAAAATTTCGGTCCCTTCAACAGCAGATTCACTCTCAGTGAGCTGCAGCCACTGAATTTGTCTATGTGTGAAGGTTCCTGGGGCTTTTCCCTCATTTGTCTTCAAAATGCAACATGAAGAATATATTTTTGAGCTTTGTAATCTCCCCGGCACGGACATTTGTCCCTCTCCTTCCAGCAAAATACCCCATTTTCATCTTGATTTAAAGTCTGCAAGAGAGCCTGTGGAAAACCTTCCGGTTAGAGACTATCTGGGGTTAGAAATCTCTAAAATGGGACTGAACTTTTCAAGCCTGTCTGCTGCATAAGGATTCCATTCTGCTCCTATTTGAATCCCATGGGGAGCTGGATTAGATGGATACGGTCTCAGAGCACTGAGTCCTCAAGCAGGCAGTTGTTTCACAGGAGAACCTTGGTGGAGACTGGCAAAGCCCAAAAAAGTAAAGCTCTCAGTAGATAAATAAAGAGATATGGTGAATATAAAGTAATATTTCCTTCACTACTCACCAGTTGTGGTGTTTCGTGGGCACCACGCTTTGAGAAAACTATGGAGGTCTGAATCCCAAATGGGCCATGACAAGAGAACTGAGGAAGTTTTGGAAAACTTGACCTCCAAGGGAGGTCTGAGCTTTGGGTGGTCCACGCCAGGACAGTAGTTTTAATCTGCCCCATGGACCTGGAGCCATTTGGTGAACATGAATCCCCCCAAATGCTCATTTTTCTGACCTACTTTGCAAGGAAATCTTAGGGACAATCCAGATGCCCTCAAACCTTTGGATTACAGGTGTAAGGAAAGCAGAGAACTTAGATGTGGAGCTGCTTGGTGCAGCGAGTGCGGAGTGAAAAGCAAGGAGTACAAATGTCTCCTTGGTAGGAGGAGATATTTGTCAACTGTAACAATAGTTCGGTGTTGGAATCCTCCCCTGCCACACTGGTGGCTTGGACTTGACTGGAGAGCTGTTCTTCCAACCCTTTATCTTGGCTCCCAGTGATTAAAGAGCAAGGCCTGCGAGAAAAACACGGATCAGTGACCAGGGGTGCGCTAATCCATGCACTCAGAGGCATTAAGGGATCCCAGAAACATGACTGAGTGGCACAGGGAGGGTCCTCTTGGGTGTTGGTGGTGGTCCTGGCACGTTGGAGGGCAATGCTCCTCATCCAGTTTTTAATTCTTTCCTGCTCATTTTTCCTTTTTCTCAAGGCATCATCCAGGACCCACCAAAGGCAAGGGGAGTTTTTCTCCTTGAGTGGAGTTTTAAATAAACAGTGTCTTGGGTTTTGTCGTAAAAGGACTAGAAAACAAGAAGTATAAACCAGCATTTCAACAACACAAAACCCAAGTAGCATCAAATTCTAAGCATTTAAATAAACCCCCCACAATTCCTACATTTCAGTAACTTGAAATGTGGAGCTGTTACAAATGCACTGAAGATTCTTTATATGTGCTGCCATCAGGTGTTTGGTTCTCTCTGTCAGAAACAAGCTCCAAGATTCTTTTCTTGGGAGTAAGGAAGGCTGAGGAGGCAACACTCATTGTGAAACCAGATCTCAGAGCTCTAATCATAATTTTACACTTCCAGTAATCCCATCAATGCCACAGCTTCTCGAAAGGGTGACACAGAAACAAGACATTTTTATCTACAAGTCCATTAAAGGCTTTTAATGGAGAAAAACCCCTGGAATATTTTACAGAGCATAAATGCACCAGTGAGTTCCTTCATTGCTGCAGTGCCAGCAAAGCCTGACAGGAGGGAAACTTCACAATGATTTTGTAGTTTATTGTTTTTATTATATTATATGACATATTATTATAGTACTTATTTTATATATATTTATAATATTATATGATATTTCTGCCACACTCTGAAAGCAGGGGGAACTGAAAACGCTGCTGAATAACTTGTTATTTCTGAGGTGTTTATAGAAATAATCATCTTTCACAATTTTCTCTCTTCCTAAATGCTGTGGGAGCAATCCTCGAACTTTTTACTCAAACGGTGAAATTCCCACTGGAGGCCTGGGAGCCTTGAAAGGTTCAACCCCCTGTTTTTACAAGGGAACAAATGGCAGTATTTTAAAAAAAAAATAAAAAAAAGGCAGGAAAAAAGAGGCAAAAAGAAAAAAGAAAAAGAACCCATTGCAGCCTCTACTCTTTAAAAACAGTTATATGGGATTTGCTTTCCTTCTTATCTTTCCCTCCCCACTTTTCAAAGCTGAGGTTAAGTTCAGAGGGAGGAATTTGGGACTCGAGGGCGTAGGTGACCACAGGCGACCCGGCCCTGGGGGTCTCTCAGGGCCGTGTCTGCCCAGCTGGTTGGTGTTACCAGGGCTGACAAAGTCATTATTTTCTCTGAAGTGATCGCTGGGAACGTTACAAAGTGTGGGGAGCACCCCAAAATATCAGTTCAGGAGCTAAAAACCAGCAGAGTGCGAGGTCAGCAGCTTTGGGCTGCTGCCTGGAGCTCGCCGGGGGAAGGAGCACGTTATCAATAAATCCGCATATCCAGAGGAGCCGCACGCAAAACCTCAGCACACTCGGGGCTGGCCACAGTGGAACATTCATTCTTAAAAG
Organism: Sclerurus mexicanus; assembly: GCA_013396755.1. Lineage (NCBI taxonomy): Eukaryota > Metazoa > Chordata > Aves > Passeriformes > Furnariidae > Sclerurus > Sclerurus mexicanus. The sequence continues at coordinate 1,522,819 of VWZF01004478.1, read as the reverse complement.
GAACTTAAGGAGGCAAAGCTTCATTTCCTGAGATTTAAGGAACTTTATTAAATTTTCCCCCCCCCCTTTGCTGCATTAAGAGTTGGCAGAGGCTTTGGAGCAGGAGAAGCAGCCGCAGTGTGAAAGGGCTTTTTAGAGGCGAATTCAAAGGATCATTAACCTAATAAAGCAAAAGGCAAGGGAGGGGAGGGGGAATTTTAAAGCTCACCCTTACCTAAGATGTACAAATAAAATAACTTTCTCTTTACCTATTGCACAGCAATGAATAGAGTTGCTCATCTCAGAAACCCCATGAACCACGCAATGGTATCTAAGGAGTGGTTTGGGAGAGCTTCTGGTCACCAGGCCACTGTCCAGAACTCTGACTGCCAAGTGGTGTTGAAATCCATGTGTGGTCAATAGAAAAGTCACTTGGATAAACAGGAACTTTTAGCAAGAGAAGGACAAATAGCACTTTGAAAAGCTGGGTTTCAATGGTGACATGAACTTCCATTCATCTCAGCAATGAAAGGTGGGGGGTTATTTCCAATTCATTTATTTATTGATTTGGGTAGCTCAAGTGTGTGAGAAGAGGACAATGAGAAGAAGACAAAGGTTCTTTGAGGTCAAGCCTGTAGAGGATGCAGGAACCATAAAACCGACTTTTTGACCAGATTGTGCAACAACGAAGAACACAAAGAAACCATGAGTCTTCCGAGCTGTGGTGGAGAATGTCCATGATGGACATGTGTATCCATTGTCAGGAACGGCACCTACCCCAACTCAGACCATGGTGGGACAATATCATGTCTGGGTGTAAAAAATACAGCTCTTATTGTAAGTGATGGATTTGTTAGAACTTGAGCATGGGATTAGATCTCATTCATGTGAGCTCCGTGAAGCTCTTCCTCTCCAGGTTGTTGTCAACATGGGAGAATCTCTTTGGAGAGTTATTGAGGTCCAATCCTTCCTGGGGGTAAACTGCAAAAGATGGGAAACTTGTGCTTTGTTTTCTGTCCTGTTCCTGCCACTGGATCATAAAGCTTTCCATCCCAGTATGGTTCTAAGGATATTTTCTTGCTAGATTAATACTAATAAATCAAAAACATACCCCGGCCATTGAAAGACAACCTGAAAGGCTTAAAATTGCTTTTTTCTTGGATTAACATTCCTGTATCTGTAAGGACAGTCTGCTGTAGGCATCACTGCTCAGTCCTAGGGGAAATGGGATGCGTTTGGGGACAGGGAAACAATACATTCCACCCACAGGGTATTTCCCTGCAGCAATGGCCTTTATTCTCACCCAATTTAGATTTTCCTCACTCTGATTCCACCAGCGCTCAAGGACCATCCACCTGCAGAAAGGGACCTGTTCTGCCAGATGCTGACACTGTCAACAGGTAGTTTGGCATCAGTTCTTACAAAAAAGAGATTGTTTTGAAAGTTTGTGGCTACACTGCCTAAGTTTAGATATGTATCACCGCAATTAACAGTGCTGCAAGTCCCCCTGGCTGCATCCACACCTCTGAATCCAGCTCTGTGCCCTTTCATCTCTGGGTTTAGCTGGAGGAAGGGAGTCAGCATATGTGTGTCATTAGTGCTTCCCCTGCTTATGAAAGTAATAAGGTTTTTTGAGCATTGTGAAATGCTTTTCTCTAAGGCTGGTACATAAAGCTTTGATTATCCCTCGGTGCATTTCACTCCATCAAATATGAAAACCATAGATTTCCTCGGCTTTAACTCGCAGGCCACTCAGAGCATTTAACCAAATGTTTTCTGTCATGAAAAAACATGTAGAGGAGGGCTCTGGAATCAGGTCCTTGGCATTTTGTTTCCATTTCTGCCACTGACTTGCTGGAGCTTTGGGGGAGCCTTTAGTTCCTTTGTCATGTCATCTTGCTGAATCATAAACTAGATCTCACAAATGTCAGGAGAACCGATGTTTGTTGAGTTTCCCCAGCAAACAGCCCTATAAAACGCAGTTTGCTTGTTGCTTTATTGTACCTTGCACAGTTGCTGTTTATGGCTGTCCCTTTCTTTTCTCTGTGCCTGCTGCTATAAATGTTACACATCTCCAAAGGGGTAAAACAGATCCTAGAGCCAGGAGGTCCTCCTGGGATCCTCACTGGTGCAAAAGCAGCCCCCCAAACACGGTTACCAACAGCAGGACGGCCAGTTGCAATGAGAATTCCGTGAAAATTTCAGCAGATGGCTGCATTTTTCGTCTCTCCCCGTTTTTCCAGGGCAGCAGCTCTCCCCTTGCCTGGCCTCAAGGCAGGGGGAAGGCAAAAAGTGTTTTTTTCCTGACTCCCACCTTGAGCAGAACGATAACCCAGGAGCCCCTTGGACGGTGCAGAGTCTGCAACGAGTTTGGCAGCGATTCCTCACTTGTGCATTCAGGAATAGCAAGTGAACTGTTCACTCACCACTCTGAATGAATATCCAAGTGGTCACAAGCCCCAAGGTCACAGGAGACCTGCCATAATGTATGGAAATATTTGACTCAAATTGCAGCTTTTGGTGAAGAGTGTCCTAGGATTTAGATCCATGAAGTTCTGGGATGGCTCTTTCAGTGCCTTGCATCCTGTTAGCTCTGTAATCTGTCTGCTCTTTGCCACTGAAAATCATCTTTATTTAAGGCAAATACTGATTTTTTAAAAATATTTATCATGCAAACTTTTTTTAAAATCCCTGTTTGGATTCTGATTTTTTATTACTATTCGTAGAAAGTCACTGAGAAAAGGGAAGAGTTTTTGTCTGGGGGTTAAGGAAAGGGGTGGAAATCCATTCCAGCTGAAATCTGGCGAGAGTTCTCAGCCTGCAAGCAAAATTGGTCATTTTTCCCTGCAGATTAAGAAAAAAAAATACATTTGGCTGTGTTTATCATAGAGGAATGCAGAGGAAAAGGACAGGGAGAAAGACACAGTAGAAGCAAAAGAAATGTTTGCATGATTTATGGGAATTTTGCAACTTCAAAACAGCTCTGTGGGGTGACCTGTTGTCACGAAAAGAAAGAAACAACAAATAAATCAGTGGATGATTCCTGAGGTTTATCACAGCACTACTGGGCAGCAGCTTTCCATAACTCTGGGTTGCAGTCAGCATTCCCCCACTGCACGTGCAGTTCCCAGCCCGCTGGAGTGCCATGAAAAGCAATATTGGGATACGTTCCCAGGGGACTTTCACTCCCTCCGTAATTTGGGTTGGAAATATCTGTTGAAATCGATAGGGCTGCCTTGTATTTTGGTCTATCCCATGACACAGTTAAAATTACTGTGCATGATTCACAGACTCCGCTCTCCCATGGGCCTGTTTGGTGCCAGAGGAGGTTTATCTGGCCTGTCTCCTGGTAATAAGCACAAGTTTTTTATTTTCATTTTCTTTATGCTACTGTTTAGGAGGAGGAAAGGATTCCTCTCAATGTGAATGCAGACAACTGAGAACGGAGCAATCCAGGAGCTCCCGCAGTGCTGAGAGTCAGGGGTGCCGTGGAGAGGCCATGGCTGTTCCCTGCACTCAGCCTGTGCTGCCTCTCCTGCCACTGCCAGGGCTGGATGGGGAGTCTGGATCCACAGACTCCCCTTGGAAAGGGTCCTTTGTCCTTCGAGCTGGCACAGCCACTGGTGGAAACAGAGCAGGGACCCAGGGGAGTCAGTGCTGCTGCCAGAGGTTCCCACAAAGGACTGCAAAAATCTTCTTTTCCTTTTCCTTTTCCTTTTCCTTTTCCTTTTCCTTTTCCTTTTCCTTTTCCTTTTCCTTTTCCTNTTCCCTTCCCTTCCCTTCCCTTCCCTTCCCTGAAATGGGACACGACACTCCTCTGACATTGGAGATAAATCTGCTGCAGCCTCACTTTTGTTTTCGTCCATCATTCCTTAAAAGGAGTTTATTGGCAGGGAAGTCTGTGGGAGCTGCACATTTCCAGCAGCCATGGGATTTCCACGGACGAAGCATTTTGCATTCACAATCAAGAGTGTTTGCAGCAGGAATGGTTTTTTCCCCTCAGTGATTGCACTTCATCGTAACACACGCCCTGGGGACCTCAGTGACCAGTCAAAACAGCTCCAATTTCACATTTCAGTGGGTGGACACCCAAACCAGCATTTACAGCAAACTGGAAAAGTTGCTTTTAGCTGGTAAAAGAGTCATTTCCTTGCTTGGTAGGAGGAGGTGGAAAGATTGTCCCATCCTTTGGGATCAGAGAGCCCAGAGCTGACGTGGGGAAACTGAACCAATAAGAGATTTCAGTGGGTTCTCTTCACACACACGAGCCTTCATGGGAGGTTTGCACCAACATTGGTGTAGAGAAGGGTGGCTGGTCCTACACGGAGCCGTGAGGGCTCTCTGACCCTGACACTCTTTCAGTTTTCATATATTTATTGGGATTTTTGTGCCAGCCTGAGTCACTCTGCTTTAGTTCGTTTAATGGCCGAGTGATTTAAGAAGTTTGTGGTTTCTGGGTGTCTTGTGAGGGATCATGGCAAGATCCACCCACAACCCGCTCCATGACATCCCTGTTTTGTCCTGTGATTCCTGTGCTAGAAAGCAAAACCCTTATTTGTGCCCTCTTCCAGACTTTCTCGTGGCATTTTTGGAGCTATAAATAGGCACTTTTAGGAGAGAGAAATAGAGACACACCTTTAAAGTCCATTGACATATTTTGGACCGTGAGAGCTTTCAAAGAAGGACAGAATGGAAAAATAGGAGATATTTTGCTTTTAAAAGAAAATAGAAACTATCCTTCCTAAATAGGGACAGTTGGCATCTGAACCTCCTTCTTTGCTACAAAAGCCCGTCCCAGTCTTTGCTTTCAGACCCATTTCATATTAAAAATAGCACATGGAAAATTTTTGTCCCAGAGTTTCTTGCCAGCTGACTGCTGGGCTGTTGCTTTCAAGTGACTAATTTAGAGCAAGACTTGACTAGAGAGCGCTAAGTGGTGGTGTCATCACCTTCCTTGTCACATCCAGGTAAAACACGATGTTCCAAGGAGGAAGAGCCGTGACCAGCTCAGCCTGAGCCTAATGGAAGAGTGTATGATGAAGAAAATTCCAAGCAGGTGAAATTGGGAGTGATCATAACATCATAGAAACATTTGGGATGGAAGGGACCTTAAGCTCACCTCATTCCACCTCCTGCCATGGGCAGGGACACCTCCCACTAGACCAGGTTGCTCCAAGTGCCATCCAACCTGGCCTTGAACACTTCCAGGGATGTTTAATTGTATTCCGGGACACGAAAATGAAATGAAAAACACACCCCTAGCATGTTCATGCCTAGTAGTGTCTGAAAGCTGAACTGGGCTTTGGGTCAGAGTCTTGCAAGAGTCAGCCTGTGCAAACCCAAAATCCTGAGACGCAACGGTCTTTGAACCCTGGAGCTGCTGAACCTCAGAGTGCTCTGCGGCTAATTGGCATGATTTAATTAGCGAGTCCTGCAACATATGGTCCCTGCCTTAAAGCTGCAGCTCTTGGCTGTGATGAGAATCCCAGCTTTCATTTGATTTTATTTTTCAAGTCAATGCCTTTTATGTTTGCAGAACAAAATGTGATGCCACGACATCAGGTGATGAAGGAAAACAACCCAAAATTTTCCTTTCAAATCTGTTTGCCTCCTCTTTTTGAGGATTTAGGCAGTAATTCAGCTGCACTACAGTTCTGACAACAAGATCATTGCAAGTGAGTGCTGAGAAACAGCCTGAGAGGACAACCCTGTGGCTAATGTAAATAGGTGTAGCCCCTGCACGCCTGGAGCTGAAATTTGGAGAAGGCAGAAAGGGCCGTGTGTTTCTCTGCCCTGTCCCCTGCAGTGTAGCGAGTTCATCATCCTCCTGTGCGCACACCTCTCCTCCCGCTGCCCCTGGGGTGAGGAGCTGGGATCCAGCTGGATTCCCCTCCCAGCTCCAAGCAGCAGCTTTTGGGCACACAGCCTGTGGCTGCCTGTCCCGGAGCATCCCTGGCAGCAGGCTGGAAAGAAAGGGATGTGAAATCAGCTGGAATGGCCACAGGGCAACAGCCCTCCAGTGAACCCCCTCTGGCTTGGACACAACACTGTTCTGCTGAATTAAGCATCGTCCTGCTTTGGGGCAACATTTGCTCACTGGTGCTGAGCCTGAGGGTTTGTGTCAGGTCCTGTTACACTGCTAATTAACTTCCACTAGTTAGAAGGCTCCTCGGAGCGCTGGCCTTTTGCTGGCAGGGGTCAGGCTGCTGCTGGTTTTGGGGATGATGCAGCAGGAGCATCCCATGATCCTAGCAGCCCTGCTGGGGCTCCCAGCACCTCCTGGAGCCGTGGTGTGTTGTGCGACAGGTCGAGGCGATAACACACAACTATTGACTCAGCTGCTCACACCTTTTCTTGAAAATTCATCTGCATTTGGGTTTGTTTCTTGTCAAAAGGAGAGGGGGATGCAGAGAGGGAAGAGCTGAGAGATGCTGGGCTTAATGCAAACTGTGGCCAGGCTTAGCTCCTTGTCATCTAAACCCCAGAATTTTCAAAATGCATTCTGTGCTCATTTTGACTCATTTCACCTCCTTCTTCACTTTAGTACACTCTTCTTTCCACCATCAGGCAGATGTTATTTTCAGGCAGTAGGGCATTTCTTTTTCTGCCCGCTAAAGTCTGAACTATTAATAACTGGAGAGCTCTGGATCAATCCCATGTATCACTATTTTTGCCAAAACACAAAGCAGGTGTGATATGTGATTTGCATTAATGATCCAGGAGCCCTCAAACCCCAGCACACACAGATTTTTGAAGATATCCAAATAGCCATGAAGGGGAATTATGAAAACCAGGTTTTCTCTGTGAGATTTCAGTGGGATTTTTTTCTGCCAGTGCTTTCTGGTGCATGAGCAGCAGTTGTTTCCTTTCTGATCAACAGAGGACAGTATTCTTATATTCTGAGACTACAATACGTCCTCATCACACAGCAACAGGCTATAGCACAAATGTAACACCACGGGCTGAACAGCTAAAGAGAATTTAAGGCATTTATCTTATATTTCTCCCTGGGTAAAACCTACCCAGTGACAATCTGGATTGATGGAAGCTGGATAAATGGGCGCCAAGTCTTGTAAAATCTGATTGACTCAACAAACCGTCGCAAGATTTGGAATCACCATAAAATCTCATCATTTCTGCAGTTAATAAAACACTCATCAGAAGGGACTGTTGCAATCCAGCCAGAGATCTGGCAATGACCATTCATTTCATAGGGTGACACACACCAGTGCTTTGGATAAACAGCAGAATCCAAAGGAGTGTCCCAGCTATTTGAAATCCTCCAGTAAGGAAAAGCCACCTACAGCCCTGGGCACTTTCAATAAATAATGTGGTGTGGAGAAAACTTTTATCACTTTTAGTGATTTCTGAGCAGAAGGGCCCTTTGCACAGGATGCCTGTGTCTGTGGTATTTATACACCCAGGAGGAAATTCCTGCCAGCAGCAGATTTTTTGCCCCCACACGTAGGGCTGCGTGGGGATGCTCCGGGGTCGGAGCCGTGGGAGCCTCTGTGTTGCAGGTGGCCTTTGTGCAAGAAGGGACAGAGGAGCACGGGGTTAGGGTGGGATGGGACTCTGGGCAGAAAATCTGCAGACACTTTTCCAGGCCATAGGCTCAAATAACAACCAAAAAAATGAGGAGTTAGGCTGAACCCAGGATGGGTGGGAGTAAATTCCTTTCCTCTAAGGCCCCCGTAGGATTCCCTATATCAAGTTTCGTAACTCCTGGATTGGAGCTGGAAGGGAGGAGCTCACAAAACCCACTCTCGGTATTTATTTGCAGTGTCTTTTGCCCCGTCTCTCCTTCCAATTTCAGCTCTCACAATTTATCCAGCTCACCAAGCTCCTGCTGGGCTGGCTCAGCTGACAAGCACCAGACAAAACACCGGCCTTTGCCACCAGAGGTGGGAAACTCAGTTGACTTGGGATGGATTCATACTTTTAAGCAAAATTCAGCTGAGATCAGCATTTCTTAATCTTTTGAGGTGCAAATGTATTTATTTATTTGATAAGACCGTGTCCATACCCATGCTGGAACCATTTCTGTGGAGCAAAATTGAACTTCTGCTTCTCATCTGATGATGACAGCAAAAACTTTTAGATAAGCTTCAGGATTTTGGGATGAATACCTGACCCAGTGGGGTGTCTCACTCCTCACAGCTTGGCGAGCGGGGAAATATCCCATCCTCAGCTCAGCTCTGTGGGAACTCCTGGCAGGAACAGATTTGGGCAGCACTTTCCAAGAAGGAATTAGATTTAGCTTATAAATTAGTTCCTAAGCTTGGGGCCAGGGTCATTAAAAGAGGAATCCACCCCAGGGAGGCCCGTGTGTGTCCAGATTCCTTGGACGCTTCCAGGAGTTGCGCGCTCACATTTTAACCATGGGTTTGACACACAAAATACATGGCCAGAGCCCAGCGGAATTGGAGCTTAATGGGTTTACCCAAATTTCCTCTCTGCTGAAGAGAAAGCAAAAAAAAAAAGAAAAAAGAAAAAAGCCTCAACCACGTTCCTCCTAATGTGTTCTTCAGGCTTTGCAGCCATTTATCTCCCGGCCTTGCATTGCTCTCAGTTCCCAGGGAAGGTCTGTCTTCCTGTTCATCGTCTTCCAGGGTTCACTTGCTCCTTGAAAAGTTCAGCCCGGGAGCATCCCTGGTGCATTCCAGCATCCCGGCTCTGGGTGAATACCTGCCCCGCGTCTCCCACCGAGCCGCTGGCCCTGCTGTGTCTAAAGGGCTGCTGATAAATGGTTCCTCGGAGCAGTGGCAATTTCATGGGTCGTTGGGCACAACCACTCGGCTTTTTCACCCCCCCCCAAGATAATCAAGCTATTACGGGACAATGAGGAACAGATTGCATCTACCGAGGCATCCCCCCCACAATGGGCCGGGTATCTCCGGCATCTCCCACGCTGGGGGTGGAGGGAAGGGAGACTTGGAAGGGGGAGAGGAGGACAGGTAAGCCCAGGTATTTCAGCATCGTTTTGTCTGCCCCTTTATCTGCTGCCGAGGGAAATCGCATCCCCGGGTTCAGCCAGGGCTGGGCTGGAATGAGCTGGGATTTGAGCCCTGGTGTTTTCCGTTTATTTTATCTCACCTCTCACATTCCAGGATCAGTTCCTCCTCTCATCCTCCCCCTTTATGATTTACAATAGCCACAGGCTTTTGCAGCTGATAAAAGGCACCACGACACCTGAGCGCCCCACAGTCTTTGCCTTTCCCAAGCGCTCCCTTTTCTCCCACCCCAATCCATAAGATAAGGATCCATCTGAGCTGTGCGCAGGGAAACTGAGGCACTCTGAGCTGTTCTTGGCAGCTTCAAGTCACGCTCCGCAGCCACCCAGGCAGCACGAGCCACGATTACGGCTGTCCGTGGAGAACCTGCATCCTCCACGTGTCCACGGGCATAGAAAACATCCACGGCAAAACAAGGACTGAAACGATTCTCTTAAACTTTCTGCGGTACTAGCTGCGCACGGGATGGAGGATCATTTTCCTTCCGTATCAGGATTTAGGCTCCCTCATTGCCCTTTATTTGGTGAAATCTGCGTGAATTTTAAGAGCTGTGAAGCTTTTCTGGGGTGACAATGGCACAGCAAGGCTGTAATCTTTTTAAGTGTGAAGATGATTTATTTAAGGCATCAAATGCTGATATGCAGATTTGTTTGTCAGAAGCAAGGTTTGGATATCAGGTTACTTTTCAAAAAACCCCACAAGTCTCTGTACATACTGTACTAAAAATTCTTTTAGAGCTTCCACAGTAGAGCAATACATTTCATTTTTCTAACTCCATCTGTTTTACGGCTTTGCTGTTCCTTTGCTCTTTATTTAAGCTTCTGACACCGAAATGATTTTGTGCTCTTTGGCTTTTCCCAGTCAACCATACCACGGCCTGATGTTATCCATGGTAAATAAAATAATAGTCATAATTAAAAATAAACAGGGCAAAGAATGAGATGCCAAGTCTGATGTGCCACCGAATCACTTAGGAGAGGTAAAATATTGCTGTATCTTATGGAACGTTTAATCAGCCAAAGAATTTCATGCAGTTGTCTCCCTTTAACCTTCCCACCCCCTTCTTCTCCCTCCCTCCCCAAAAAACCCTTGAAGTGAAATATTTATGATTTTAATAAATTAGAGAACATGGCTAATTAGCTCCATCATCAACACCCACAAAGTTGTTAAAGTGACGGAGAATGCTGAAGTTTAATATTGCTCTGACCAGTGAAACAGCAAAGCATTAAGTTCACAGGATGATAAACACACATTATCCTTTGGGATGTTTAGACACCACATCCTGGATGCACTGGAGACTTGACCAAGCACTGTTAGATATGGATAAATATTTAACACCTAAACGAGCTTCAGAGGAGACAATCCTGTCTCTAAGTGACTGGTCTTGCCATTGCACCCAGGAAGAACCACCCTGTCCTTCCATCAGTTCCACTTCTGGCTGTGCACCGATGGTTTTATCCAGTCAAAATATACCCTGGACTTTAGTAAAAAAAATTTCAATAGACTTGAGGAAATTATTAGTATTTTCTAATTTTTGTCTTGGAACTTACTTAAAATTCTCACTAGGGTGGTATTTTTGCTCTCTGCACTCTTCCACCAGACAAAACAGATCAAATGGCAAATTCCTCGCACTCATCGTCGCCAGGCTGAGGTGACGGACATTGTTAATTGAGGGTGTCAAAATAATTTACTGCAAGTAATTAAATAAAATGGCAGGTTCCAAGGGCTGCAGAATTTTGATCTCAAGTCTGTAATCGGGGCTATAATTTAAAAGCACCTGACAGAAGCTTTAATTAGAGAACAAAAATGTGAGTAGCCAGTAAAGCTCAGTGATGGATGGTGGAAAGTGGGGGGAGATACCTACTCGTGTGTCTTCTGCAAGATCTCAAACAGCTGCCTGATACCCTGTCACATGCAGGCATTGGCTGTTTGAGGAGCTCAGCTCCTGCCCCAGGCAGTGTGAGACCATGCCCAGAGCCACGAGCACATTGCTCCTCATCCACATCCTTCTGCCACGAAAATTGTTCCAACCTCAGCCACGGCCCTTGGTTTTCCCCATTATCTCAGAACAGGATATCACTGCTGATGGAGCACAAGAGCATTTGCTGGTGGGCTCCCAGCTGGTAGAACTATGAATTTTGTCACAGCACAGCTGCTGTCTGTGTTTGAAATGCTTTTTTTAGGAGGTTTGGTGGCACATCACAATGGCCTGGTTGGGTGTGCATTTGAAAACAAAAGAATAAGTCAACCTCTTTTGGTTGTGCTGCCCAGGCATTTCTTGCTTCCTAAATGGTTCTCCTGGGCACATTAAGTTGTGCAGGCTGGAAAACAATTGTGGGGTGTTCAGAGCTGGGACCTCCCAACATGCAAAGACACAACATATGGTTTATTCTTCATGACAGTTTTGGCGCCAGGGGGTCACCACCCATGTTGCTTTCTAATTCCCAGATACAGCCCTCCAGCCTCCCGTTCAGGGAAAAACGAGGGAGGGAGGAAGGAAAGGTCATAGTTTAACTTTTTTTGTAAGTTATCTAATATACCACTGATTTATGTCCTTACAAGGTGCTTTCAAAACCCGTTATGTCAACGTGGAGGGGCAATTGCTGGTCACCACTCCAGGGGACACACTTTTGAGAAGATGAATTTGTTGCATTTTCATTTGTTGATGTCTCTTGGCTCATTCAGGGGGTGCAGGTTGGATTTAACCAGATCAAGGTAAATAACAGATAAAGTATCCCAAATTTGACCTGTGGAATTGTGACACTCACTCTTGTTCTGCACTTGTACTGTGTGGGAAGGGAAGGGAAGGGAAGCCTGTTCTTTTCTGTATCTTGCATCAGGATTGACATCTAAAGGCAATGTTACCCAAGATGTTTGAATTTCAGTATAAAATCATGACATTCTCTGAACATGGAGGAAAGGAGTCCAAAGCCCAAACTGGGCCACCTTTGGGCAGATAAATAATCCTGTGCCATTTGAACCGAACTTCTCCCATTACCTGAGTGGAGCTGTTTAAGGCTCACTGGAGCACCTCCACGTTTCACAGCACTGTGAACACATCACCAAAAGCAGAGTTCTTACATGGGTTAGGTCATTATTAGTTAGTTCATCTGGGTCTCTCTAATTTCTCTGTTCCTGGCTCACACATTCAAAGAGAAGATGATCTCTTTGATGAAGGCAAAATCTGAAGGAGACACGAGCCTGCAAACCAGGTGATTTCAGCTCTTCTTTAGAAGGATCAGCTGGGAAAGGAGTGGAAAGAGCTCCTGGCAGCCCCAGCCAGTGCATTTTACATACGTCAGTGGAATAAAAATATTGTTTCAGCAGTTATATTGTCACTATTAAAACAGAACTCGAGGAATTGTGCCAATCTTCTGTTACCAGGGCCATAATGCACTAAACCATCCGGCTTGAAGGATAACCAGGGGCCACTCAGAGGGAGCTGATGCCAGAACTGGAGGTGCAACAAGTCTCTGATTGCCGGTGGGGTTGAGAGAGGCTGTTTCCCTACAAAACCTCTGCTATTGCTCTCAAGAGAAAACATTTCAGCAGAAAATGGCGATCCAGTGAAAGGAGAATGATTCATTAGTGCTGAATCTGTGAATTTATTTCCTTTAATACGCCCTGTGTGTGGAGGAACCTCATTGGTCCTAATTCACCATATAAAGGGAGGACAAGGGAGAACAATCCACACTCTTCTGTGGCTTCAGCTTGATTCAGCTCAAGATGAGATCAATGGAAATTGGTGGACGCTCTCGTGTCCATCTTTAGGACCCCCCAGAAGTTACACAGGACAAGAGGAAGAAGTGTTTCTACCCTCTCCAGGCCCTCAGGAATACAGTGGTGACTGTTTTAATGGAGTGCAGCAAGTGCAGAGGGATAACGGAAAATAATTTTAAAAGATGAGGAAAAAACATTCTCACTGAGGTTTATTTCAACTTCATGATGTTTAATGAATTGGCAGAGCCCTGCTTAGGGGGAAAAAAAAATAAAAGCAAACTTTACGTATCTGGATCTTAATGATTAATAATTCTTCATGGTTAGGATGCCAGAGTAAACATAATAAACACTTTTCTTTTAACCAATTGACTTTAGTTTTCCGTGGCCAATAAAGTTTGAAGAATTTTCTTTGGATCCAGTTACACCATCCTAGCCTGGGAGGGAGGACAGTCCACTGTATATCCACAGAGCAGACAAAGTAAATGGCCTAGAAAGCTCAAAAATGTGGTTTTCACATCAGTAAAGAGGGAGATTTTTAATGATGATGTAACAATGTCAAGCATCATAAACAGTCCTGGGAGAAACACACCTGAACTTCTCAGGGCTGTGTGGAAACGGAGACAGGGAGTTGTGGGTTGTGGGCTGACCTGAAATTTTATTGTCAGCCTAACTTAGAATGGCAGCACTTGAGAAAAAAAAAACCAAAGGAAGGACAAATCAATTCTGACACAGTTTTAAAAATAAGACCTCAACTGGTTTCGATTTTTTAACATCTTCTGACATTTTGGAGGCTTTTGCTAATTCTCCAAAGCCTTAAAATCACTGTTCCTCTCACTGGCCTATTCCATTTTCCATTCAGATGCCACTCCTGTTATTTAAGAGTCCCACTAAAAATGCCAAAAATATTAATCAAGCCATGGCTCATGCCAAATAGCTCAAGTTATTTGTATTATATTTGGAGACTGAGAATTAACCAACCATTCAGCTCAATGCAAAAAGAATGTTTGATGTTTAGAAATAATGTTTAATCCTGTAAAAGACAAATTTTGATTTTATTGGGGTCATGTGTGAGGTTCAAGGTGGAACTGTGTGAGAATAGTTCTGCAGATGGTGACGTTCTCTCATCCCTGCAAAGACTGGAGTTTTCTCTATTTTCCTCTTCTCCCACAGCTTTTTCCTGGCAGAAGTGGCCATGTGGGCTCTCCCAAATCCAGGTCAGGAGACTATTTAAATCTAATGATAGGAGATTGTTTAAAAATAGATGGTTTGAAGAACTTGGGTGACTCTCCTGGATGCTGGGTTAGGAAAAGGACAGCAGCCTTCACATAGGAGGTGGCTAAGAGCAGAAGGTCACAGTCACATCTGGAAAAGACACATCTGGAACTAGGACAGGAGGTCCCTCTATTTACACAGGTGGCTGTAGGCAAACCTGTCCACGATGTCATCTGGGCTGGATGTGTTTCTCCTGCTCCTGGAAGCCACATGGCTGTGTGAGGGTCATGCTCTGCCCAGGCTAATACAGCAGTGCAGCTGTGCCACTGGTATTCTCTGACTCTCCAAAGGTCTGTACAGCTCCCTCAGAAAGTTGAAAAGGTGATTAAAACCACCAAAGTGTTAAAGAAAAAGCCAGAATTTGCTCTAGTGAAAAAGCACTAACGGATTTTTGTTTGGATGTGCTCACAGTCCAACCCATTTAAGAGAACTCAAAAGACACCTTGCTTTTAATGCCCAATATTTCGTTTTCCTTCCCTACATGGCACAAGAAAAATGCTGTTCATTTGCATCATGTCTCGTAGTAAAGTCCTGAGTTTGTCTGCACAAAATCACTTTGGATACTGCAATTCCTTCCCCCCTCAGTATCCAAACTAAATCACACCTCCTGTTAAAAAGAAGTGTTGAAAATCCCAACCTTTGCAGGTTTGCTGTCAGCAGTTCCAATATCTGCCTGATAACCACGCCTGGGCACTGAACCACATTTGGCTTTATTGAGTGCCTCCCTTTGCTCCTGTTCCTTCTTCCACACAGCAATTTTCAGTGGATGGCAGAGGTCTGGGGGAATCACAGGAGTTTTGGCAGCCTTAGTTTAAATACTGGGAGTGGATGGAAATGATGCAGTGCCTATAGGAGCTCTTGAAATCTGCAGCAATGAATGGATTTCTTGGAGAAAGGAAAACCCAAGGGATTTGTTTCCTTTTAGCCCATCACCTGCTCCCATTCCACAGGTCAAGCTCATGTATCTTGTAACAACACCAGGGAAATGCTGATGTGGGTTGGGAGGGTCCATCTACCTCTGAACTGGGAGTCTCCTGGAAAGAAAATTGTTCCTTGTTGTCCTTTCCCACTAGTGAACAGGACTGGCCAGGGAGATTTTTTGATGAATCACCAACTTCTTCAAAAGTTGTGTCAGGCTGTGACTTGGAAACCCTCTTCTTGCATTGCACTGTGCTGCACAAACAAATCCAAGAGCGAAGAGATCTCAGGACTCTCCAGCTCCAAGCGAGGACTGAGCCCTCAGCCTGTGGTGTGACAGGTTCTTTATTCACCCACCTGATTTGTCTGAGCCCGGGATGACTTGGATGGTTTTATACAATGGCTCTTTGTAGGCTGGGACAACCCACTCACGCGTGGCCTTGATGCTGAGCAATCCTGGGAGTGAGTTCACTCCTGGGCTTGAGCCGCGGTTGTCTTTCCCCCGGGACAATCCTGTACGAGCAGACGGCTCCTTCAAACAGACTTCCTCATTGTGCTCCACAACTGTATTCGTGGCAAGGGAAATGCTGGTGATTCGGAACAATTTTTTCCAAGAAAAACACTGATTCAGGCTCGTCGTCTTGGAATTAACTCATCCCAGGGTATATGGAGCAAAGCAAAGATCGGGATTAACAGCAAGCCATCGACACAGGGGCGATTCCTGCCGAAACAAACTAAACATTCAAACCCTCAGAAACACTTTGAAATAAAATCTACGATAATCTGGGCCGGGATTGGCAGCAAAAAGGTATTCCAAGCCTTCAACAATGGTTTTTCCATGATCTTACAAGGAGCTCATTGTCCAACAAGCACTGTTATGCATTCACACAAGGAAGGATCACTCTTCCAAGCCCAAAACGCATTGTTCTTTTGTTACATGCACTTTCTGTCCATGAAGTCATGGCAGGGCTCTGAGGCTTCAGACTAACAGCAAACACTGGCTGTGATGTGATATTTCCACTTGGCTCCTCTCCCAATGGCTCCTGCTCGAGTCATTGTTCTCCAGGACCGCCATCCATAAAAAGTGACAACGGCAAAACACCTACTTCCCGAGTCGCCTGCTACAGCCTACACATTTGGCATGCGCCCCTCAAAATGGTGACATGGTGTTCCCAAAACACGCCAGGATTTTTCAGAGTCGCCACAACCCTTTTACCAGGCACAACTTTCTCATGACCGTGATTCTGGTGGTAATTAATGCTTTTTCTGCTTCAGCCTGGGATGCTTCAAAATGCTTGGAGTGGCCAGGAGCTTGGGTTCTAGCAGCCCAACTCCGATAAAATGCCCCAGCTTACCTCTAAAGAAACTATTTAGCCATGCTCCAGTGTCACTTTATTCATCTTTTAAACACTTATAACAGAAAACTGCTTAATTTGGCGCTGGAGCAAAGTCCTCGGCCTGTGAGAGCTGCCAGGGAGCTCGTTGGGCTGTGCCAGCTTTCACCAGCTGAGCGTTGTACCAGCAATGGTTTCAGTGTTCCTGGACTTCCAGCCCCCTGATGTTTGCTTCAGGTTTCAGACTGAAAGCTCACAAGAAACTCAACATAAAACTCAGACTGTAAATTTGACTTTTCCTTGGTCTCCAATCAGAACCATAAATCAACCCCAGATTTGCTTTGAACTTGGTCGCGCTTGCCCCAGAAAGTTCAGGAACTTTAATGATCCTTTGGGACGAAGTCAAGCCCATTTTAGAGCATTTACAAAGAAAACATCAAACTGGATGAATTTTATGTGGTTTTGCTACATGCCTTTGGCATAACTCTGGCAAACCCTGACAAGGATCCAATTCAAGTTAAAATAAAGATAAACTGGGCACTCGACTGATGTCATTGGACAACAAGCAAACAAACAACTGACGGCATCTCAAGGATTTATTTGGTTTCACTTTGCTAGAACTTTATCAGCCTAACAGGACTGGTTCTCCTTCCCTCTGCAATGATGTAAATCAGGAGTCAAGCCATACTTCAGCTGTGATGGTTATCAGGCTCAGATAAAGCTTTTCAGATCTTTTCTCTGTGGACTTGAAATGTCTGGCCAAACACAGATTTGGATCCAAGTTAATAGTTTCTCTGTGAAAATGCTGGAGAGCCCCAAAGGCATCTGTATTGCTCTGCCATGCCAGGACAGAGAAGGTTTTGAACCAGAGCTTTGCTGTTTAAATAGGAGCTGCTGTCACTTCTCAGGTGATTCTTGTTGCTTTTAACCAGAGAAAATTTAAAGTAATCAAAGCAAAAAGTTGTCCCACAGTGAGGTGAATGTGCTGCTCCCAGATCTATCCTCCAAAACGCGGCTGGAGTTTCTTCTGAACACTCTCAATGTAGCTAACCATTAATGCTGAGACAAAACAAGAGATAGAATGTATTTTTTGCGGTTTATAAATACATGCTATGTCCAAAAATCTTACAGCATGTTTAAAAGAGGCTTGCCAAGTGTTCATAGCACTTATCTGAAAATGTGCCTTTAGACTTCACAAAAAGTCTAAAATTATACAAGCACATACATACGTTTATACATTTCCAAGTCAGGTGGGACCTTATAATAATCCTGTTTAACCTCCTTTTATTGTTAGGTGACTTTTACATTTGTTTTCCTTTCTTTAAGCTGAAGTCTCCCAGAATTCTGCATAGAAGGGCTGTACTGAAATCATCAGCTCGGTATCGGAGCACGGATATTGTTAGTGAGAGGGGTCATGCTTCTCATTTCTGTTTTGCCTTAAGCATTCATGCCTAGAAGTGTTAATAAATTGTCATAGAGCAGGACTGGGTAAGGAGCCCGAGTTTCTGGAAGCCTTTATGAAACATGAAGCTCATGACATGACACCCCTGGTTCATAATATAAAGCATATTCCTCCCCTTTGCAGTGTCAGAGGGCACATTGCAGAGGAGCTACTGTGGGGTTGCTCACAAACGCAGCGGTGGAAAACCCAGCTCACCAGAATTCACATCCCCTGTGATGTTTGGACCTAGAAACCCAGGGGTTGTGTACCTGTCTGTCATCCAAGCAGAATTTAAATCGTATCAGTAACAACAGAGATGTCTCTGGTGGGTTTTGCAGACATTTCCTGTATCTTGTGGGTGAATGCGGTGCCCTGGGTGATTTGTTTCATTAATCTGTTAATTATGCAGCTTTCATCTGTTTGTTTGCAGCTTTGTGTGCATTTCAACAGAGTGTTTTGCAAGTTTTTCTCACTTTTCTGCATTTGTTAGGCTACCAACCCTTGGTGGTATCACCCTATAAATGACTGGGGAGAATTGGTACAAATCCTTTGGGTTTATGTAGACCTCAAAACTTGTGAAAATGGTCAAGAAGAGTCACACAAAAGCTTAGTCATAAATCTACTGAGAATTGCTTATAATCACTGTTAAGTCTGTCAGGGGATCTCCATGTAACAATCTCTTTATGTTAACATGTAGTTAAGGGATACAGAGAGTTTTCATCAAAATGCAGTATTTCGATTTAACTTTATCCTCTGAGAACTGTTTTCCACTGGAAAAAAATAAGTTGTAAAGGAAACAATCTGTTCTTAAATTCAACATGAGGAAATTAAGGCCTGAATCCGAAGATATGCAACTTTGCTTCCGCAAACATTTCCAGTGATTTCAACGAAGATCTTCACACAGGAGAATTATTCACATGGATAATTGCTCACAAGATCAGGCAATCTAGGTTGGTTAACAAAATAAGGGCACTAAATCATTTTCTAATCTATATTGTTCTTTTTGACTGCCAAAGTGCTAGCTATATTTATTTTTTATAATCCTGATAAGGAAACATTCCTGAAANAAAAAAAAAAGAAAAAAAATCCAGCTTGAGTGAAAGGACAAAGTGAAACAAACATCTCTCAGCCTTCCTCCAGGGCTGCTGATCTTTAAATAGCAAACTTGATCTTCTGTCAGAGCGCAGTTTGGGTGGTTGTACAGCGAGTAGCTCCACGAGGTGGGACTGGAAAATCCTCCAAGGCCCTTAATCGGTGGGTTTGCCTCTTGCTTGGAGCTCTTGCCTTTGGAAGGAGTCGCGCTTGAGAACTTTAATCCACTGCGACCCCGAGCACCGTCCCTCTGGGAGCTCCCTCATGCTTGTTATCGTATGTTGGCCGTGTCAGAGGGCAGAGGGTAAAACGTGCAACCCAAACCAATCCCCTGCTCCTCTCTGGGCCCAGACTTATCCACAATCACAGCCAAGGCAGGCTCAAGATGTAGCAAACCCTTTCTATTAACATGTAGCTTATAGACATGGAGCAAAGTCACCCACCGCCTTCTAAACACGGCCAGAATTTGCCTGAAACTTTATAAGATGTTTTCCATTCCCGGGTATTGACTTTGTAACGGTACCTTCCCCAGCTTTAACAGGCGTGAGAAATTTAAATATACAACCCCTTCCCCGACCTGAAAAAGGAAAACAGTATATTTTAAACAGTTGTGCAAGGGAAGACAGTGGCAGGACTGAAAAGGAGCTCAGTTGGAATCTCTGAAAGGAGTCACCCTGAAGAGAGGGGAGTTAACAATCCCTGCCTGTTTGAAGGCAAGTATTTCTGGGAGCAGAGCCTTGGGTAACGTGAACCACACAGATATGGGATAGCCCAGGGGGGCCAGAGGAAGTTTGGATGCATTTTGAGAAGGTCGCACTACCACACTTCATTTTTATGTTGTTACAGAGAAACCTCCTCCTCCACTTGAAAACTGGCCTTTCTTATTTATATACCTCTTCACTGACAAAAAGTTTGCAATAATGAGCACACTGGATGATTTCCAAGACGTGTTGCTGTTGTCTAATCTCTCTTTTTGACTCTCCAGATACCAGTTGCTTCATTCTCATTCGCCATGGGGGAAAGATGCATCTTCCCAACGCTCAGGAAGGCTCATGTTGGTCTTGAGAAATACTGGGGTCGGATCTTCTGAAGAGGTTTTACTGGATGTGAGTAATTTGGTGTGGCAACGTGCTGATGGAGAGGGCAGGGCTGTTGCCTTCCCTTTAATGGCTTATCCACATGGGGCAGTAGCAGAGTAGAACTCCACAGTCTTGTAGGAGGAACCTTCCTGCCTGTTGCCTTTAACTTGTGGTGAGACCATTGATCATCCTGCTGATAAAGCAGCTCAGTCTGTGACAAGCAATTGGCCTGTTTGCAGTGAGAAATCAACGAGTTTGGAACATAAAGCTCGTGCTTAAAATAGCAAAATTCCCTTTGAGAAGGAGACTTTACAATGCATGTTCCTTAAATAGTCCAACAACCAAGAAAATAAACCTCATTTTACAGACAGTCAAAATGAGGGGAAATAAACTCAGCAGTTGCTCTGTAAATTAGTGACAAAGTCACAGCTTGAAGGTGAATAACCTGGTTCTGAGCAGGCTGATTTCACTGCTAATCCACATTGCTCTTTTATGTGATGGGAAAGATAAGGATAAACAGAGGTCCTGACCTCTGAAAATGTGGTGTCTCCTCCTAGAAATGAGCAGTCCAGAACCTGAAATGATTTCAAATCAATTCATGAATGGCAAACTCTTTTTGTAGCACACATAACAGGGAAGATAGAGGAAGGCATGAGGGAGTTGCTCTTCTGAGGAGCTCTCATGTGGTCCCTCACCTCGCTGAGACAAGAAGGGAAGGAATTACAGGCTGCACAAACACAAACACTAACTGTGATTGCTCATCATCCACTCTGGGCCTCACCCACATCTGCTCTGAACAGCTACAGACACGAGCACCACACACTTAAGTGGGGAAAAATGAGGATGCCAAATGTCTGACATTATGACAGAGTCGATGTTACATTAAAATAATGCAATTACACTGTAAATGCATATTTTCTTACCTCTGAAAAATCTCCATTTTGCCATTCATCATAGACAAGCTCAGCATGATTTATTCAAGCCTTTATTATCAAGCTGACAGCTCGATGATATTTTCCGAAATCCAGCGGCTTCTTCTTGAAAAGAAGTGAGTTCATGTGCAAAACATTAAATTTGACCACTATTAGGTAACGACCAGAACAAGGCAATGTTTTATTGGCAAATAAATTTGTTGCCAAAAAGGGCAGTTTTGGAGAGATCGTGACAACCGGAAAATACTATTTCTGGTCAAATAGAATATCTTGAAAACGCCAGCATTTGTCACTTTAACTTGTTGAATTCTCACGTTTTGGGGCATTTGTCAGGAAAGGTAAGGTCTCTAAAACACAGCTAGAAGGAGATATCCAGTATTTCAGAAGAAATACAACCACAGCAAGCAGAAGTTTTACAGGCATTTCAAGAGCTTGCTCAAAGTGCTCCATCTGGGGCCAGAAGTCACTACTTTGTCTCTGGCTGTCTGTTAGCAGGGATGACTTGGGTCCCAGGAGCACCACTGTGCGTTATCCTTCTATAAATTATTTCTCTTTACTGATTTCCAGCAAGATTTTTTTCTGTTGAAGAAAAAAAATAACGTGTGCTGTGAGATGAGACTTTTCCTTCCCTAAGCCCATGGCTAAAAATCTCATAAGGAAAATCTGAAGTTCAACTTCTGTCATGACTCCTTTTTTAGACTTTTCTTTTTTTTTTTTTGCAAAAAATACATTTTTAAATGTCAGTCCTGGGGAGGGGCTTTATTTTTGTCTGACAGGGGCACCTCAGAGTCAGTAGACAACAGGACTGAGCAGGTGCCCAAAGTCTGGGCACATGCTGAAATGCTTTGCTGCTTTCTGACCCTAAATGAGCAGCCTGACAAGCAGCTACATTCAGGGTGGTCTTAAATCTCTTACTAGGAGCTGGTTTAAATCAGAGGGAGGGATGAGGCTGGGGAACATAAATGTTCTCTGGGGCCCATTTGGGTTTTTATGAGGAAGGTATTCCAGCCAGAAGAAAAGGGCTAAGATCAAGCCAGCCATCTTCCAGGTGAGACTCCAGCCTTTAAAACCCTCTGTGAGGGCCCTTAATAACTTTGCCATGTGTAAACACGGCTGATGCTTTTCTTATGAGCTCAGAGTGACAACCAGAGCAAGAAGGGAGCGGCAGCTCGACACTTTTTGACGTCAGTTCTCATAAGCCTAAGCAGTTGATAACCATGACACTCAGGAAGGTGGGTATCGCATGTCTTTGGAGAGCCACACGAAGCGGCACCGAGGATTTCAGAGCTGCCTCACCCCACTATTACAGCTCTGAGTTTACCCAGGAGTTTTTTTTGAGGGCTGTAATGACCGAAGCACAATTTAACCCCTTAACCTCTCCCCACACGGGTCACATTTCAGCCCAACAGAGGACACACACCAAGCGGCTCGTGTTTATTTTCCAATTGTCATTTTCAGTTTACCTTGAAGAACCTGATCTTTAAGTTGGTAACAAATAGCTACTGAAACCAGCTGAGGATTTTTTTCTTCCCCCAGCTATAAACCAGTCAGCTCCAAAAAAGACCCCTTGAGACTGCAGAACATTTGCTTCCCATGTCAGCTGAGAAGCTTCCCAAGACAAAGTACGTCAGATGGTTGCACGTTCCCACTTTGCTCTGGCCATGCTGGGTCATCAAAGGATATAAAATGTATCAGGCTCAGCTAATTTAATTTTCAGGCTGAAAGAACATTTTATGAATGGCACTCTGACTTACCTGTGCTGTTACCGCCTGACCCGATGGACATCAAAGCCAGCGAACACTCAGTCATTGATTGTCCTCAACAAACGCCAAGGAATGTATTTAAATTCTTTAATGCAGTTTTAGGGACCTTATTTTAGCAGAATGACCTGCCTTAATCTAGAGAATGTGTTTGCAAGGTAACTTTGTCAGCCAGCCTAAAGCCAAGCAGTCCCATATCCCTGTGTGCCATTTAGGAGGCAGAATAAATCCACACACAATCTTCCACACATTATCTCTGATCAACTGAAAATCCCCAAACCTTCATGGAAAATGTCCTTTGCCAGCCGGATTAATGGGACCCAAAGCAGACATTTGAAGGTGCCCATTTTGTGGTATTCCCCAGGCTCTGTGTCTTTTTCCTTCTGCTCTAATTCAAAATTAAAGCTTTATAGAAATCCCCGTTGGTGAGTCACTGTTGTAAATGCTTCCATATTGCTTTCCCACTTCCTACCGTTCATGGACAATTGCATTTTGGATGCAAGTTTGTGGAGTTAGATACAAACGGACCATGCAGATGTGCAATGGGGCCACCCCAATGTCCTCCCAGCTTCCTGCTTGCTCCAACTATCCCTTCACACAGAGGAAAACATCCAGAATCCAAAGAGATTTGATAGGTCTACTGGAGGTTGTCCCTGCCCATGGCAGGGAGCTGGAACAACATGGTCTTCAAGGTGCCTTCCAACGCAAACCATACCATGATTATGGGATTCTATGACAGTGCACAGTCCAGAGCTTGCAAAGACCTAATCCCTATGGGGAAAATTGCCATTCCTGGTCACAGGGGACCTTTTCCTCTCTTCCAGATGCTTTGGCTTTGGTGGGGAGGTGAAGCCCAAAGCTTCCCAAGACGTGCATGAGGTTTTAGCCACACAATTTGCTTTAAAGTCAAAGGGAGCCACGGAGCTGATCCTTGGCCAGCGGCTCCGGTATGTGGCCTCTCATAACTCCAAGGTTTATTGGTTTGGTGAACACTGTGAAACGCTCTTTGGGTGGCCTTGAACTCCCCCCACAAAAAAACAACTCTAGACTCCAGGCTGGTAAACACTGAGGCTTCCAGCACTGCTCTGGGCTCTGCCTTGAGTTGGCCAAACCTCTCAGCCCTTTGCTGTGCAGAAGCAGCTGAACTCCGATAGCATCAAATGCGGGATGAGGTCACAGCTCCCGAAATCCCACTGATCCTTACCCAAACACGGCACAAAACCTTCAAACTCTCCAAATTGTATATAAAATATCATGCTTAATAAGGCTATTGTATCTCAGCAGGGCCTGGCTTTAAGCTCCCGAAATCCCGGCTATTTCCTTAGGCACCTATTATTTGGTTTTCTCTAATGCGGGATTCTGCGTGCTGTTTGTACAGCGCGTTTGGGGGGCTGCACCTCGGAGGAAATTCTTTCTTCTGAAAGAAGCAGAGCTGGAAGGCTTTTTGCCCCTGGATTTCTAGCCTTTGCTGTGCACAGACCCCAGGCATTTTCCACTAACCACGCTGCAATACAGTGGAGGAGTTGCAAACAAAACGTGCCCACGTGTCCTCACTTCCCTGGGATGCTTCAGTCTGTTTGTTGTTGCTATTTAGGAGGAAGTTCGGCCAGTCCACATCAATGCCCTTGGCTTTTGCTTCTCAATTTCTGTCCCCACAAAGCCCACGAGAAATTTGTCTTTTCAAACAGCATCACCAGCATTTCACTGCCCATTTTTTGCTCTGGAGCAAGACACACTCCCAAGGCTTACACTTACTGTTTAATATCCATTAAAGTTCTTAAGGATGTGTTTATATCTCCTCCAGCAATGCTGGGAATGAACTCATCAGGATAAGCTGACGTGAAAATAAAACACCTCCTTAATGAGAGGACAATATTTTCACCACTTCTTTTGATTTTCTGTCTTTTATCCAAGAGAAAAAAAAAGCAAAACAATGTAAAAATAAAGAGCAATATTCATCCCTCCAGCATCAGCCAACTTACCCTGTCACCTGGGGAAAACGCCCCCTTCCCCACATCTACCCCTGTGGGTTTCCATCCGTAATTTACTGTGGAGGAAAAAAATGATGCAGGTACTGTTGGGTCAACAGAGGCCTTCTAAAGTAAATGAGAATGAGTGATGGGGGTCTGTACCCCCCCGAACCCTCTCCAGTGGCCCTTTGGAAGCAGCTGAAGCCAATCCATCAGCCTTGGAGCAGCATTTGTTGCTGAAACATCTGGTATGTATCAATATGTAAATCACCCAGAGGTTTGTGTCTGAATGCCTCATGTTTGTGTTGGTGGTGTTGTTGTTGTTTCAAGGAACTGCAGCCACCGCTCAGGATTATTTTTTATTTCGTTTTTGACTCTTGCTGCAATGGTGCATAAATATTCAAATATTAGCTTGGGATGATTATCCCAAGGAGTATATTTACCTTTTAATTTTTTTTTTTTTTTTAATTCTGGAATTAAAGTGTTTTCTTAGCAGAGGAATTTAAGCCTGTTGAATTCTGAATTAGACCTTAATTGTATCCCTTGTCAATCACTTCTAATCCGAGTGGCAGTTTGGGCAAGGAGACCTCACATGTTTTGGCAAGTTGATACTGGGATTAAATAGCCAGGAAGGGACTCCTTTCCAATCCTTTGAGGCAACTTTCTCCAAAAGGTGCCAGATCTCTTTTCCAGAAGATGATAAACACATTTCTGATGCAATAAATATTAAGGCTTCCATTTTAAAATGGACTGACATCTTCATCCCTGCTCAGGGATGGGAGTGCTCAGCCCTTCTGGAAACCAGATCACTTATTTTACAGCTTAAATATGGATTTGGAGGCTTCTCTTTGTCCTATTCTTGACATGGTGGTTGAAATGAAAGAATGAAGACACACTATGAAAAAAGAGTACCTTAAATACATTAAGGAATTTTTTTAATATATTACCATTTAGGAACGAGATGTGGGTTGAGAAATATTTTTCAACACACAGGTTTTAAAAAGTGTTTTATTCAATTTGAAATGTTTCTCCTTTTCTTTAACTATTTCCATCCAGTTCTTTCAATCTGAGAGAACTTCTGAACTGAGCCAAAGCCTGGGAGCCTTAAAATGTAATTCACAAGAAATTATTACAGTAAGAGAAAAAAAAATAAAAGGGCGCTGATGAACTGTTTGCCCTTTGCCTTGAGACATCAAAATATGAAAAGGAAATAAATGGGTTTTTTTTTGTGGAAAAGCAGGCTCCTTGTGGGTAGATTCCTGTGTCCACACCAGGCTCTGCAGAATCACTTGGAGGGGGAAGGGAGGAGGGAAGATGGGCAGGAGCACTTGGAAGGATTGGTGACCTAGAAAAGATTTTTAAAATTCCTTCGGTTCTCCCGATCAGATAAAAGCACGGACAAGAAGTGAGTGACTCATCTTCTCTTGTTCCCTTCTAATAGTTTCCCAATGAAGTAATTACAATGGAATCACTTGGAAAAAATAGAAGAGAAGACAATCCAGAGGAGGGGCGAGAAGCCTAATTAGCTGATCACTGCCTCCCCGTGGAGCTCTGGCCGCTCTAACACTGCAAAGGTCGTGCTGAAATGTCCCTAAAATCAGATTTACATGATACATGTGCATGTAATTACCCACTAATTAGCAGGATCGCTTTTGTAGCTGAGCGCACACTGTAATATGCTTGTATCTGCTGTGTAAAGGGACTGGTAAATCCTACAGGAGGAGGTGATTCCTTAATATCTGTTCTTAGTCTAAGCTGGGAGATCAAACTCCCAGGCACACAAATTTGAAATATAAGCAGCAAATTTCTTTTCTTTTACCCAAGACCATCACAGCTACAGCGAAACATCACCAGCAGCATATTTTTATGAGACCTACGAGACCTGCATGTTTATTGAAAAAAAGTACCCCTAAATTGGAATCACATCCTTTTCTACCTTTTTGGCTTTTCCTTTGGGGAGGAAATGAAGACAAGAATCAAGGAAGGAAGAGTCTCAGTTTTTCTCTGAAAATATAAACATTATTTCCATCCATCCATCCATCCATCCATCCATCCATCCATCCATCCATCCATCCATCCATCCATCCATCCATCCATCAGTGAACCAGTAAAAATAATATGTAACAACATAAATATTTGTTCAGCCAGAAAAATCGCTGTCTTAACAAATGAGATCCTTAAATCTTTTCCTTTCTTTCCAAGCCAAATGAGGCAAAAAAACCTAATTAAGGATGAAAAGTAAAGCAACAACTTCAGTTCTCCAGAGCTGGAAAGGTAACTACACAAGTCCATCTTGCTTAACATGAGAGTTTTATTATGACACAGCTCTGCCAACTTTTTATTAAGGTTTAAACTGCATCTAAACAATTTTCTTCCCAGGAAAAAACCCACTCCCTTCACGTGTCTGCTGAGAAGAAAGCCCTTATTCTCAATTTTCCATCATCCGTGTACATGGTCAAATTCTTGCTGGGTAACCAAGTGTGAACCAACACTTTGGGCTGAGCTGCAAATGAGAAGTGCTCTCAGATGTAATTATGGTGGAGCTGCTTGGGGGGTTGCACCGATTTTTGAAGCTTCCATCCTTTTCCTACCACCTCTTTTCCATTCTCTCTGAGTTATCCTCACACAACAGCTCGGTATTGCCAAATCAGGGTCCAGCAGGGCAAGGAGATGGATGTTGTGTTTTTAAAGTTACCAGAAGTTGGTTTCTCAGGGTTCACGCCGGTGTCACGGCGTGTGCCCAACTCCTACACGGTTTGAAACTTGATCTTACACCTTGCCTTTTATGAAGATGAAATCCTTGGCAGGTGATTATTTTGCTTTCTCACATCATATCAGACAATTTAAGCACCAGTCTGCTTGCTAAGAGCCAGCTGGTGTGGAGCGAAAAAAGAAAGAAAGAGCCCAGAAAGCTCAGACTTTCAGAAATCCCAGACTTTCAGAAACCCTGCAGTGGCAAAGCACTGCCGCTTTCCCTGCAATTTCCATCAGGTTTCATTGCAAAATGCTCAATGCAGGTGTTTTAAAACACTGGTCCCTGGATCGATATTAAATTAGGAAAGTGTAGGAAGAAGCAGGAAGCCAGAATTTCTTTTCCTGGAAAACCAGGGGAGAGTAGAAGCCTGTACCTGTGCAGCAGTGGGCCAATGAGCATCCTGTGGTTATGAGGGAGCTGATCTCCAGAGAGCATCGTTGCCTCCACCGATTGCACAGCAGAGAGAGGACAGACACACCAACACGTGTGTGATGGCGTTTGCTCCCTCCCAAACCCTTGGTGGAGAAAGCTGGGAGTGACAACTCTCCTCTGTCCTTCCAACCCTGTTTGCACAGAATCAGAATCTCAGACTATTCTGAGTTGGGAGGGACCCACAAGGATCATGAGGTCCCACTCCAGATGGGTTTATTTAGCCAATCCCAGCTCACTCCTGCACTCAAAGTGAGTATCTCCTTGGAGAGTGAAGTCCGTGTGGGCCCAGCTCAAGGGAAGGGTTAAGGGTGGTGCTGGGAGGCTCAGAACTGGAGCATTTCTGTATTTCCCACACTGCCTGTCGGAGATTGTTTTCCCAGGGTCCTTGTTCCGGTCCAAATGAGTCAAGACATGGGAAGCCCTTTCTTCCAGGGAGAGGGGAAGGGAAGGTTCCTGGTGATGGCTCTACACACAACCAGCTGACGGATCATCCTCACCCTCAGCACCTGCAGAAGAGATCTCACCTAAATGTCCTCTATCCTGGCACCGTGCCACCCGGAGCAGCACAGGAAAACAGCTGCCAGTGGTCTCATCCTCATCGTGATGACTGCTTAGAAGTATCTCTGCTTTTATAAGAACTCTTTCCTCCTTCCATGATCCAAGGAAGGTTGTCCTGGCCATTCCCACGTGGAACAGGAGGGGAGTGATGGGAGACCCCTCATTGAAACAGATGTGCTGTGAGAATTTCATGCTGGGAACCGTGGGACTGGCTGGGACATGTCGCGCAGTGTATCACACATTGGCAGTGGCTGCACTGTGTTTCCTTCTCCCTTCGATAAAAATAAAATTTCTCATTTGCCAAGACCATCAGAGGAACTGTTTGCTCTTCACTATGACCAAAGGAAACAGTGTTTCTTCCACTATCAACAAAAGGAATATATTTATGTCTCAGACTGGCTTTTCCACGTGCACACACCCCCTCAGAGCACTGATTTTAAATCATTCTGAAATGAATTCAGTGTCTCTGTGCTGGATGCTCATTTCCTTAGAAAAGCAACCACGGGGCGATTTTTCCCCAGTGCATCTCTAGAATTTGGCCCAGCACAGGCTGTTGAACTGTTTTTCCTTCCTTTCCTCCCTCTAATATAATTACTTTCTTTCAGCTACTGTGAGCCTGACCCAAATCCCACTGTGGTCCATGGAAAACCTCATCTGGGTTGGGGCGAGCATTACCCCCGTTGTAACCCAGCCTTGTGGTAACAGGGAACTGGAGGAGGAATAATTTTAGGACAGCTGGACTATGTCTGGTACCAAGTCTCTTCATTGCTTGTCTTTATTAGCTCATTAAGCACATAACAAGAGGCTACTGCTGTGTGAGCAGAGCAAACCGCACACACACATTGTTTTCTCTGTAAAAACACATTTGGACACTCCGTTAGGAAAAAGAACAGAAAGCCCCGATGAAAAGGTTTTCTGCCCATATACACACTGTCCTCAGCTGTCACGAGGAAAGCTTGGTCACTGGGAATGTCCTCTAGGGCTTCAGCACACCTCGGGAGTGAAAATGTGGCTCTAAAGATGCATTAATAATCACTATTTTGATTATAAAAAAAGAATGATGCTTCTATGCTGGTAGGTCCTCAATTAATTCAAATAAAAATCTAAGGGCATCGGAAACTGGGTGTGTTTGAACATCAAATATGCCAAATGCAAAGTGTTTGGCATCACAGTTTTCATGAAGAAACAAAGTGCAAATAAGTTCATTTTTGCTTTGGCAAACTTGGTCAAATTTATTTTATTCCTTTAGACTAAGATTGGCACATCACCGACACATCAAGGAACTTCTGGTTGGTTGATCCTAGATTTGGGCAAGCTTGGCATTGATTGTTGTTGTAGTTTTGTCCCTACGTCCAGGATTGCAGTTTTGCCAGTAGTAATTCATTAGTCTTACATGGAGACTTAGAAGATTATCTGAGTGCAGGAAGTGCAACTGGAGTGTGAAATATAAACCAAAAGCATAAACAGAGGTTGGTAATGTAGAAGTGCCACAAAATAATTTGTTATGACAACAGGACAAGGGGGAATGTTTTTAAACCGAAAGAGAACAGGTTTAGACTAGATATTAGGAAGAAATTCTTCTCCTTGAAGGTGGTGAAGCACTGACACGGGCTGCCCCATCCCCGGAGGTGTCCAAGGCCAGGTTGGATGGGGCTTGGAGCAACCTGGGCTGGTGGAAGATGTCCCTGCCCATGGAGAGGGTGGAACTGGTTGATCTTTAGTGTCTGTTCAAACCCAAACCATTCTGTGATTCTCTGTGATTCTATGCTCAGAAAAAGAGTGTAGGTAGAAAAGGAAACATTAGAGAGGTAAATGAGCATGTTGGAACCTATCTGATCTCTTTTGAGTGTTCATCCATGCAAGTAGATGCATCTTACACACATATATATGGATAACTGTTTATCCTTCCATTGCTTAAATAATACGCACAGTTTTTCATTCTGGTTGGACTCCCCAAAATGCAAAACCGATGCATTCCATAGCTGTGTTATCTCACTGCTTGCAGCACGTGCAATGATCTAAGAGCACCCTAAACACAAACACACACACACCCACATATACATATCACAGGAAAACTGAAGCCCTGGATTTTCCAAGTGCAGCTACACCCTTTTGAGACCTGTTCACAGCTTTTGTCACAGTTAGGAATGCATGTAAGAGAAAGAAATTTCTCTGAAAAAGCCGTGGAGACCTAAAGAAGGGCATGGCAACACTGCTACCAGCATGTGCTGCTGCACCTGTGAGCATCTGGTGATCACATCCCCCTCTGGGATTTGGGTCTGATTGTCTGCTTTAGGCAGGGACAAGAAATAGTTTATGCAGCTCTAAGAACTGCTTTGAAAGGTGCTGTGTGATGTTGATTATCAGCCCAGAAACATCATTCTTTAGAAATCAGAATTAATTAATTTCTGCCTAAATATAATCCTATATGTGCATGCAGAGAATAGTAGTATAAAACACTCAATTAGGGCTTTTAATATGAAAATTAACATATATAGTTCCTGTGCAGACACTGCAGGTAGAATTTCAAGAAGTTCTTGTTTTCTTGCTGGTTCTGACATTCACCAAGACATTCAGTGACTGGCTTTAGGAGAGCAGAATTAGGTGAAAATCATAATTTCAGCCTCCCACTCCACATGCAGGACAAGCAACATTTTCCATAACAGGCAAAAAAATAAAAAAGAAAGCAAAAGTGTGTCGTTGAAGGCTGGCCACCGAAACCAGGGGAATAAATCCTATGACTTCCAACAGACAGCCAATGTTTTCCCTTGGGAGAAGAAACAAGGATTTCTTCTGCAAATGAGTGCAGAAGACCTGGGAATGCTGCACGGCACATTTGTAGGTGGCAGGCTCATTATTTTGTTAACAGAGGGATAAATCAAGGACTCCCTTGTTATTTTATTTGTGCAGTGTACTTTAAAAATACTCACACGCCCACTTAGTGCTTCCTCCTCGATAACACCAGCAGCAGGGGGGGGACAGTGTCACCTTCCATAAACAGGTACTGTTGACATACAGCTTGTAAAATAGAATCATTTCAGTGGGGCGAGAGCCAGCTCAGAGGAAAGGTGCAGATAACGCTGCCTTATCTGACAGCGTTAGCCAAAAAATACGCCTGCGTATTTGAAGTCCTGTATTTGTCTGATCCACACATACTTTGTTGATCCCTGTCCAAGACCAACAGCTGGTCTAATTGGTTGTACAGATCACACAACGATGTTCAGGAAGATGAAAATAGTATTGGCCCAATGAGATGTGTTTTGTGTTTAAAAGGTTGTCGATTTTCTGCTCCAACTTGGGCTGGAGTCACAACAGCTGAGTTAAGCCAGCGCTTAAACGAGATTTAATGAAGCTGTTTGGCTCAGGGCAAGGTAACCAGACACACACAGAGCGTGGATGAGAGAGTGCTGCTAATGCTCAGTAGAGTCTTTCCAAAAAAACAGATTGTTTTTTCCTTAAAACCGGCATGGAGATGATATAATTCCTGAATTTTTATGAGGTTTTTCCCAGGGGTCTGGAGATGGTTTCATATGTAACAAACACGAACTCGGAGAGAGGAAAAATGCAGAATACAGAGAAACCCACCAAACCAGAGAGCCATTATAAGAAAAAAATTGCGGGGAGGGCTAATGCTTGGAAAAAGAGAGGGGAGAAGTGGTGGCATCCCAGATTTCCAAACCTCATTAAATGCACGTTGCTCATGGAGCCAGTAACTGGGGTTAGTGCCGGGATATTCCATCGCTCTGGAGTCGTGGAGCCATTTCGCCTTCAGAAAACGTTGCCTTTCAAACTCTGCGTTGCCTGTTGGGTTCCCAACCAGTGCAGGACTGTGTGGTTGTTAGCTTGACTTTCCTTCATTTCCCCCACTTCTCATCCCTTCCCTAAGTTGCTGATGGCTGATTCCCTCTGGAAATTCCTCTGCATTCACCAGTGAGAGAATTGGGTTTCTCTGCCAACAGAGCCCTTGGCAGACACAGAAATGCCTCAGGCGTTTTCCAGGTGAAATATCTGGATTGTTGTCACAGCACTCACAGAGTTATCCCCTCGCGTATCGGCTACAGAGCTTCGTGGGCAGGGTAAACACCGTGCAAACAGGAACGAGGACAGAACGACAACAAGGAAACCTGAAATCAAGGGGAACTCTGCTAAAAAAGCAGCATGTAACTGGCATTGTTTGTATCTGTGAGGATTTCATCTTGCATGGATTTGCATCCCTGAAATTTCACCCTCTAAAATTAGTCTTAACCACGAAAAATTTGCCTGGCTTAGGCTCCAAGTGTGGTTGAACCACCAACTTCCATCCTTGAGCCGAGAAATTCGCCAAGGCTGTCTTGAAATTTGGACACTGTTCATTAAAAAGTCAACCCAGTTTAGCTTGAAAGGTTCCATCTTACAAATAAATACAAACTAAAAAATGCTTTATCCCAGGCCTCCCAAACTCAGTTATCCAGATAGAAGTCTGTTTCTTCTCTTCTTTTCCATAATTCTTTTCTTTCCCCCCCATTTTTTTAAATCAGTGATTTTCATCAGTGAAACTCATTGCTTTGGGGTTGGCCTTTTCGAACCACACGCATTTCGAAGAGTCACTTGCCAAGAAACATCTGTAAAAGTATTTCTAGATGTTTGGAATTTCCTAGCAGTAGTATGGAAGTTTGGTTTGTTTGAATCTTTCACTCAGCAGGAGGAAAATTGAGCTCAACATGTTTATGAGTATAAAAGCCATCTGTTTGATAGGGTTCCTGGAAGAAGACTGAAGGTCTGACTCTGAGATGATGAAGTGAAGAAGAAAGGTTTCTGTTTCCTGTTGCTGAGAATTAATTATACTGTTAATAGTGTGCTAGAAGAAGTAGGAGTGCTCCACGTTATTACTTAAGCCCAGAGAAATAAATATGACTTTAATGAAAGGCTTTCCCGAAGAAAAATCCACCATAATTTTTAAATGGTTGGTCACATCCCCAAAAACATTTGTGCACTGGGATGCTTCTCCATAAATGTGCTCTGGCAAGGTTTTCCACTGCCCTTTCCGCTTCTTTTTTGCGGAGAAAATATTGGGATTTTTGAGGGAAGTGACTGTTTTATGTTTCTGACCATCACCAAGGCCTTGAATTTAAGTTGTCATGTAAAGACACTTGATGTCACCGTGCTCTTTGGTGCATTTCTTGTAATTGTGGATGCTTTGTGTCTTCCCTGGGGTGGCCAGAGGAAGGAGTGCTGTGAAAAGGGATTCACCCTGTTGGTGGGAGTGGAAGGAAGGAAGGAAAGAGAAATGGGAGCTCCTTCACTAGAGTTGATAATATAATTCAACAAAAGACAACCCCACAGCCAGATCAAGGGTGAGAACTGAGCTTTTGGAGGACCCAAACTGCCTCTGCTCTTTGCAGCAGGAACCAGGAAGATGAAGTTGTAATTTTAGCCCTGGAGCTGTGAGTTTTATGTATGGGGTGAACAGACTCAGTGTTCCATCTCTAAGATATTATTTAGATATATCAGGTCAAAAACTATTTACTACGTGATGACTTTCTGCTGCTTTGCAGACTTATCTGCCACAAATAAATAGTTAAATATTGTTTTAAAAGGAAGATAATTCAACCAGAACATGAAATTAGGAGGTTTTTGCCATTTTTGAGACTAGATTGTTTAAGTATTAGTTCATCACCACTGGCTTATTACTCAGTGTTTCTCTATGTGTTAACAAAGCAGATGCTCAAAACCAACTGGTACTAAATATTTGGAAAGAATTCAAAATAATAAAATCTTGCCTGCAAGATTTTTGGGTTTGATTGGGGGGTTGTATTATTTTGTATTCTTTTGTTAGTGGTGGACTTGACAGTGTTGGGTTAATGGTTGGACTCTGGGATCCCAGAGGGCTTTTCCAACCTATGTGATTCCAGGATTCTTTTTGGCAGTGCAGGGTTAGTTGTAGGACTCAATGATCTTACAGGACTTTTCCAACCTAAACAATTCTGTGATTCTCTGTCTATGGCTGAGGAAGCACAGGCTGAGGAAGCCACTCTATACCAATGGAAAATATCTGGATATCTGCAATCAGGCCACTTGCAGAGTCTCCTGCACGGGGAGGGGAGATTTGCCGGAGAAATACATCCCAATGCCCCTGCAAAGCACAGAAATTTCCTGCCCTTTTGCCCTCTCCCCTCTTATTCCCAGCCTGGGCTCCCTCCAGCTGCAGGATCCCTCTTTTAAAATTCAAATTCTCCTGGCACAAAGCTGAATAAATACAGACGGCGGAGGCGGACGGGTCTGCCCTGTTACAGCACACACCGGCTTTGTCCCTCGTGTGCTGGCACAAGGACTGAGCTTTTTGGGGGGCTGCCAGCAGGCTGAGATGCCCCCAGTGTTTTCTTTAGTGTGTTGTAAAGCCCAGGTGAGTCCTGACACCACCCGTCCCCTTGGCGGGCGCTCAGGGCTTTATATATGAACTGTTTTGGAGCACGTTGAGTGCGGAGCCTCCTGTCATGTCCAGGAGTTTTTTGGGTGTACAAAGAAAAATACAGCTGAGCTAACAGAGCTTTTCAAAGGCGCTGCCTTGGGTGTTCCACAGCCCCCGAGTAAGCCTTGCTTGTCAACATTACCAGGTGAAATCTATGAAATCCCTGCCTTCAACCTGAATGTCCGAGGAGAGCCAAAAGAACGCGTTATGAGCGTTAATGCAGTTGAAAGCAAAACCGCATGTTTTCCAAAGGGTTTAAAAGCTCATTTGAAGTAGGGCAAAGGGTCAGAAAAGAAGGAGTCCCATTTATGGAGTTCTGGCAACTGTTTAAAAATGAAGAAGCCCCACTTAGAACATGTACATTTCATTATATCCCTGCTGCCCTTGTCACCGGCAGGAAAAGCAGGGATGCTCCCCCTTGCTCGGACCTGCAAACTCCAAAAGTTTCCTGACTTCTCCCAGAAAAAAAGGGAAAGAAACAGTTCTTTGTCGGGGGTGAATGGAAAGAGCATAAACCCCAAATGATTTTTTTATTTTTCAAGGGGATTTTTCTGCTTAGGCAGTAGGGAAAATTCCTGAGCGTGTTTTGCGGTGTCGAGTTCAAGGCTGAGTCACCACTGGGTGTCCTGGTGTGTTGGGGACCATCTGGGGCTCAGCACCTCCCAGGGCAGGACACAAAGGGCTCGAAAGGCCAGGAGGGGCTGAGTGGTGGGGAAGGGGATGTGGGAGTAAATCCTGCTCCTTGCTGCCTCCAGCTCTTTATCCCTGTCCCAGATTTCTGGTCCTGCTTTTGCTCTGGCATCTGTATTTCCCAAGAGGTGAAGTCTCTTATAATTACTCAGAAATCCCCTCAGAGAACCCGAGGCACTGATCCTCTTTAGGCTGTCCAGTTCAGAGGAGCAGGGAATGAGAGACAGGCAGGATGCTCCATGCCCTGTACCCTCTACAACTCCAAAGTCTACAGTGACCAGAGAGGACCAGGATGCCTGGGGCAAAATA
Organism: Sclerurus mexicanus; assembly: GCA_013396755.1. NCBI lineage: Eukaryota > Metazoa > Chordata > Aves > Passeriformes > Furnariidae > Sclerurus > Sclerurus mexicanus. The sequence continues at coordinate 1,487,116 of VWZF01004478.1, read as the reverse complement.
GTTTGGGTCTGGAGAGGCTCCATGAACCTGTAAAGATGTGATGGAGAGAAGTTGTCAAGCTACCTGCCTTGCAGGACCAGTGCAGATTTCTTGCCAGCACACCTGGCTTGTTAAAATACAGCAGGAACACCAACATTTTGCCCCTCAGGGACTGGTTTCCAGTAAGTTCAGCCTTTGGTGTGAATTTCTTGGTCCCATTTTAAAAAGCTGCAAAGTCCTCTTAATGCCAGAGCCTGCTCAGAGTGAATCATGCCCATCTCACTGTCCTGGGATACAACAAAACTCAGAGCATTAAAGGTAAAATCCTTCCAGCAAGTTTGTCTGCTTTTTCTCTAGGGGTTTGAGGGGAAAAAAAAAAAAAAGGTGTTTCTGTTAAAAAGAGACACATCTCTGGTCCACAGACTTGAGCAGAGAGCAAAGGGAACATTTCTGTCTGAGGTTTGAGTTAAATCACTGGCAGGACATCACTGCTTTTGCAGCACTTCAACTCAGCTCCAACAAAAATCTATAAAAAGCTGCTAAGTTGTGATGAAGGGGAGCCATGCTGGTAATGAGTTTACTCCAGTCCTTCAGGGCAACCTCCAGACTCCTGCAGGGTGAGGAGCCCGAGTGCTGTTCCCAGACGGCAGGCAGGTATTGCTGCAATGTCCTGTCCCTCCTGGACCTTCAGCCTCCCTGTGTCCCTGCCAGAAACCCCGGAGTAGATCAGGAGTAGATGAAGAGCAAATTAAGGTGTTCTGTGTCCCCATTACAACTCCCAGCCCTGTTCAGAGACTGAAAAGGGCCCTTGGCTGGAGCAGCAGCCTGGGCAGGTGGTTTTATGGAGATGGAGAGCATTAAAAGGGGAGAGAACTGGAGCGACAGAGCCTGTTGTGGATCCAAGCTCCCTGGGGAGTATCTGCTGGGCACCGAGCAGAGCTTTAGACTTCTGCATCCTTCACATACAACAGCACTTCATTTCCCTCCTACACAAGTGTGGGGAAGAAGAGAAGAAAGAGGAGCCTGAACAACCTCCAGTTGAACAGCTTAAAGAAAGCCAAAAGTCATCAGTGGGCAGTAACACAGTGACCTGCAGCTGCAGAGCATCCCAGAAACTGCCCGTGAGGAAAAGGAGGGGACAGGGGCCAAGTGCGTAAAGATCCCTTTCTTTTGGGGCTGTGAGGCGTGTAGGAGCCTTTGGAGAGCACAGAGACTCCTGGTAATGCAAATGGTGGGAGACTTTGGCTCAGGGAGGGGAGATGATATTCCTCAAACATCATGGAGAACTTCAGCTTCCTAATTCAGCCTCTCTCCTGTGGGCACTTCACAGAAACTGGAGTGGCTTCTGCCATTTGATACCATTTATTCTGCCAAATCAATCCCAGTATGGGGATGGATTTAAATCCCAGCATGGGATTGATTTAAATTTTTGTTCTAATATAGAAATGGCTCTAATTTTGGGGGGCATTTATGGCTTCAGAAGGAAAAAAAGCAGCAGGACAACTCGCAGGTTGCATCCTGTAGAGCAACCCAGAGGGATGGCTGAGATGTTCCAGCTTTATTTATGCAGAAAGGGGAGAACTGGCTGAGTTTGTAGGTGCTGGGACTGACAAGAGAGTGGCAATGAAAGCTACAGCTGCTGGGGGCAGCTCCAGAGATGCTCTGGCCTCTCCCTGCCATGTGGGTGCAGCCTCAAGCCAGAGGTGTTTGGCTTCTTGCAGCAGCAAACTCTTTTCTGTGTCAATATTTCCCCCTTCCTTCTCAAATCAGAATGACTTGAGGGTCTTTGTGTATGAGAGGCTAAATTAAATATTGACTAAGAGGTTTCATGTGAGCTTGAGTGTGTTTAAAACATCTAAATGAATCCCGCAGGGTGAGTTTAGGGCTCCAAAATGGATTCAAGGAGAATAAAGGATGTATGAGTTAAAGGCACAGGAAAAGTCTCAAATTGCAGATGAGTCAGCAAAAAACAGAGAGCCAGAAGATGCAGAAATAATATTAGGGATATTAAGAGACTGGAAGTAAAGATAATTTTCCTGTTCTAAAGTAAGGAAAGAAAGTTTATCTAATATTCCCCAAATTACTCTTCTCCAAATATTTGTTGGTTGATTTGCTTTTCCCTTCCAAAGCCTCAACAGCCTGATTTTATTTTCCTGGCTGTGTGGAGAACCAGGAATACCAGAAATATGGATTGCAACATGAAATTCTACTTGCTGGCTTGAAAACCTATACCTGGTGTTGAAGGGATACAAGCATCAATTTTTATTAGAGCTTTATTTGCTACTTTCAAGCAATGAAAAGAGTCTGTTACAAAGTAAAAACACATGTCCCATAAAAAATATTGATGTGTACAGATAATGCTAAACATCCCTTGGGTACCAAGGGGATGGAAAGAGTCAGAAAGTCATTAGTAGGGAAAGACAAAATAATTATAAAACATGTTGCATTGGACAAATTGTAGCTGAACCTCTTTAGGTCACTTTTTACCAGTCTGAATTTCAAATTATCCTTCTGAAACCCACTAATGATGGACTGCAAGTCTAAAGGAGGGAAACCAGAATATGTAAAACCATAGATATACAGTCCATTTGTGTGAATTTATTAAGTAAGCACAGTATGTTAAAGTTTGGTAAATATTTACTGCAATTTCCAACAGTGAGCAGAGTGAACCCATGCAAGTGTGTACTAATGATATTAATTATATCTCCACATCTTTAGCTTGGTTTTCTTCTCCCCCCACAATATTTAAAATGGGAAAACAGCAGTTGAAATGTTGTGGTTGTAAAATCAGAGAGCAACAGACCTTTCCTCTGATGCAGAGTGACCATGGCTTAGTACAAAGCCTTATAAAAACTATAGAAAAGGGCTTTTGGTCATTCCTGCACCGAGCCACAGAGAAAAGCAGCAATGGCAAGGATTTCGTATGGTTTTGATTTGCTTTTCCAGCTCATTCCTCTTATTAAAGTTCATTTTGAGGTTTGACTGATTCTCCTGTTGCCTCTGCTGTTTTGGGTTGGGGTGGTCGGGAAGCCTTTTCTCAGGAGCCTTTGCCATGGAGTGGTGGGACCCTGCCTGGGCTGGGTGTAGCTGGGCTGGCAGTGGATGGGAGGGATCAGGTCTCATCCTGAGCTGGGGCAGAGGCACCAACCCTCATGCCATGGCTTTGGAGATGACACAACATCCCAGGGAAGGCAGTGGTGTAGCAGTTGCCAGTGTGATAGCTGAGAAGTGGAACAGAGGGTGTGAATATAACACAAACATCTATTCACATCAGCTGAGAGTCCAGCGCAAAATGCTTTTAAAGTTCCTTCCTTTGGTATTCCCCAGGAGCAGCAGAAACGAAGGGACAAATGGAAAGAAAGTTTTTCGGATGAAAAATCTTTCAAGTCACAGAAGTGAATTTCTGTAAGATTTCTGAGTCCTTTTAGATTAAAACCCCCTTTAGACCAAAACCCCTTTTAGACCAAGGAGTTACACTCAGTACTGAGATTCAAATCATTCCAGGCTTGCCTAATTAGAAAAAAAACCTCCAGGACTGGTGGTGAGGGACCATTCAAAGTGTAAGGACAGAGCCTATCCCTTCATCAGAAAACAAAGGAAAACCCTGAATATGTATGAAGACGGGCAGGAGCTTTCCCAAGCTCCCCCTCCTCTCCTTGGGAATCCAAAAAGTATCAGCTTTAAGTCTCCTTGGTGCATTCGTGAGACACAAGCAGCCATTGTAAGTGAGACCTACCTCAGGAGATTTCCCTTTCCTCTTTCCAAACGGGGGTTTTTCTCTTTTTAAATGTCAATAAATAGTCCTGCCTGAGATTAGACCATCAGGGCCATAATGCCAGGGAAAAACCACTGAAATGTCCCAACCTGAAGGATCCTGACCTCTTCCCAGAGCTGGTGCTGGGTGTTGTCCCCTCTGTGGTTGTGACCCAAACCTTACAAGTGCTGTTTTATGGCACAGCCAAAGAGGGTGATGGTGCCACCGGTTGGGATATGCAAACACCTCTACATTAAAAGAGGCCAGATCACCTCCCGACCCAAATATTGAGTCCGTTCTGGGATGTTTTTCGTCTCACATTTGTGCTGCTCAGGCCTCAGCTGTGCCACTGCTTTCTTTGTCCCCATGGCCTGTACAAATGCCGAATATCTGAAGCTGATTTTTTGGGCTACTTTACCTGTGACATTAGTTCAACATGTCACCAACAAAGTTCTGAGCAGGAGTGTTTAGGTGTCTTCGGACATATCCTTACACTAACAATGTAGTCCCTTGGTGTGTTTTGGCTGCAGGTCTCAATGGGAATAAATGTTTTTCCTTGCATAATTTTTTTCATTTGGTGGTGAATCACATTCTCCAGCATGGCAGGTTGGTGACCCTGCAAAGATCTTCGTGAGGACGTTGAACATCCAGATAGTTTGAGTCTAATCCTGCTCCTGCCCTACTCAGTACCACCCATTTTATTCCCAACCAAAATGAAGAAAAAAACAAAATGAAAATATATTTGAACTTTTCAGAAATGACAGATCAGCTCAAAATGTGGCTTCTTCTTTAAAGGGAAAGGAAATTGAGTGTTTTTTTGATTACCAAAATTTATCTTATATATTCAGTAACTGGATTCTTAAGGATTTCCAACATGGAGCAATCTTCTTTCACCTCCTTCTGGGTTTTTTCGTTTGTTGTTTTTTTTGGTTTTTTTTTCAGGAGACATGAAGAGAAACAGACCCCTTGAATTCTGAGAGCTTTGTGATGGGACAACCTTTTCGTGCTACTGTATTTTAATATCCTTCTTAACACTGACATCTTCTCCTCATTAAAGGTAGGTCAGGGAGTGAATCTAATAACACATTTATGGAAACATAAGGAGCTGGAATATGCCCTTGGCTTTTCAGGAAACAGAGGCCTTTCAGAAATGCCAGAGAAATGAGATTCTATTTTTCCAAGGCATCAATTTTTATTTTTTTTTAAGCAACCCAAAATGTGCATAATCATATTATAGGCAATCAGGGTGCTATTGAGCTACTCTATCAAACAGGCATGTCATTAGCACAGCAGACTAATTGCTGGAGCTTTCCTTGACCTGGGATTCAGCATTAAGGCTCTGGGTGGCCAAGCCATTTTCATAACTCTGCACTCCACGGCTCTAGAGGAAATCAAGGTCTGTGATTGCTGTGGTAATTTTCCTTTCAGAGCAGATTGCCTGATTTGACATTTTAAGTACAGTATCTTGTAACTCCCAGGCAGGGGAACCTTTCAAAGAGACTGCTGTGAGTGCAGTCCCCTGCTTTCCTCGCTAAAACCCTCTCCTGTGTCTTTAGGAGACTTATCTTTGTGAGAACACAGCAGCAGATCATGAGAATTCAGTTGCCACTGAGATAAGGTCATGTTATGGAGAAATACGAGCTCCTTAACCTCTGATCTTTCCCCCCACTTCCAATTTGGTAACCTTTCTCCACATGTAGTTCACAGCGGAGTCAGGAGAAACGCCTGGATTCCTCTTGGTTTCCCCAAAAGGAACGGGACAAACTTTTTTTTTTTTTTGATCTCTTAGTTCTCTTTGAAAATTCACTTTGTGCTGTTTCGCAGGTTTGTAACTGGCTCCAATCAAAAAAACCTTCTTCCACCTCCTCAGACATGATGATCTGAAATATCTGCCATTCCTAAAACCGTGCTCAGAAAAATCATTTAAATTCTGTTAATGCTTAAGCAAAGGTTTGGGATAAGACCTTGTGAAATGGCTGCGTCCTGAAAGCCCAGGGAAAGGAACAGAAGTCAATAACAAACTTGAATTATTCAGGGCTGGGTTTTGACCAGAATTTCAGCACGAACCCTCGAGTCAACCAAGAGTGAATGGAGGTGGTTGTGATCGGTGGGACACCTCTTGGTGTCAGCTCATTTGTACTAACACTGGATGGAGAGTTTCCATTTCCCCTGTGTGTAAGAGGGGGAGGAAACGAGCCCGAGCCACCTGAGCTCCCTCCAAGAGCTTGGGAAAGGCAGGAAAACACTCCCAGTGGGCTGATGGCAGAAGGTGACCTGCAAAAGCAGAAAGGACAGCCCAGCTGAGATGTGTCCCACTTGTCCCCGAATTACTCACAGTTCTGAAGCTCGGAGTTTGCTGTTATCCCTCTAAAGGCTCTGCTGGCCTGAGAAATGGGAAAACAAGGAATGTGAACTGGAAACTTGTCGAACAGATACTTGGCTTTGACTTTACCCTGGACAACACAAGTAACTGTTCACCCTCTTCCCAGCTCTCCTCCCCTGGGCTCTGAAATTTTCCAGGAAAATGGGACATTTTGGATCTGCACTACAAAATCTGCAGCTGGAAATAAATATGTACCACACATACAAATCAGTTCTCACTTTGCTGTTGTTGTTGTTGCTGTTAGATTTCATTAGTAGAAGAATAATTTTAATAACAATTACAATCTCTCTTTTTTCACCATTCCCTAAGAGCAATCAGATTGGAAAGGGCACTATACAGACTAATTTTTCAAAGTGAAAGGAGGAAAATTATGCTCCTAAAATCTTTGAATAAGTTGATGGCTACAGAAAGATTGTTTTGGCGTTTAAAGCTGTATGATGAGATCACACAGAGACAGTCATTGTATGGGATTAAATCTGAAAACTTGTGTTATAATGCTATTTCATAGAATTGTTTTGCAATTCCTGGTTTGATTATTTTTGTTTTACCAGTTCACTTATAACTTCTTGAACTAGAAAAAACCCCCAGTGTTCCTATGAACTTTCCATGAGTATCTCCAATCAAGTTTACTAAACACAGGATGTTCTTTATGGTTTTAATTTCACCAAGTTTTTAAAATACCTGTTTAAAAATTAATGACTTGTGGCATTCCTTGAAGCAGGAATTTTCTCAGGTAATTTATAGCCTGCAACACTGCAGAAGGTGTCTGTCTTAGTATTGATCCAATGATGAGTGAAGAGGGAATATTAAAAGTTCAGCAGAGACTGAATTATGCCTGGATTATTGCAAAGGAGCAAATGACAAGCATTCCATCCCTGTAAGTGTCCAAGGCCAATTTGGACTGGGCCTGGAGCAAGCTGGTCTGGTGGAAGGTGTCCCTGCCCATGGCAGGGAGTTGAAACTGCATGATTTTAAGGTCCTTTCCAACCCAAACCATTTCCTCGTTCTGTGAGTCTATGGCCAAAGGAAAACATAGGAAAACATTCATGATGTTACAGGAAACACATTTCCTTGGTCACTGCAAAAGCTGAAAAATTACTGAGAGTGCAGCAAAGGGTTTGGATACACAAAGGACTTTGGTGACACAGACTGGAGAGATATTCCATCCTCTGCTTGGTTGTTTCTCGGACACACTGAGTTTAACTGGAAGCTGGGTGGGACCTGTGATCCTGACTGGGTAAACAGGGACGGGCTCCACACTGTGAGGACCAGCAGTGTGTGTGTGCACAACCAGAGCAGCTGGTGGTGTCGCCATCCCTGGTGCAGGTGGAGACAACAAGCCATGGAATCACCTTCAGTGCTGCAGTGCCTGGGAGATGCACAGAGCATTCCAGGCTGCTCTCTTCCCAATCCTGCCCCTCAGACACAAATACACACTTCAGATGTCGAGCTCAGCTGGCTCAAACGAGCCGTGGCACTATCACTTATTCGGTCTCTTATCCCACGAGAGGCTCAGGTTGCGCCGAGGGAGGACGGTTTATCCTTTGGTCTAACGGGATAATCTTCCAGCTCAAGGAACAAAGTCTTGCAGCTCTGGATCCAGAGGTACAAGAGGTCTCCAGCTCTCAACTGGAGCTCTTTTTATGCAGAAGGATATAAAACCAAGCACGTGTACGCTGTGCCTTGGCAAGGGGAACGCTCTCCCTTCTCCAGGCGACATGTGAGTCTGCTGCTCTTGCCACTATCTTAGACAGTCATCTTCTCTGTAGGAAGAATGGATTTAATTATATCACAGTTTCCAGTTTTATTAATGCTCAAACAATACGAGCATTAAAGTGAAATAATATGCCAAGTACTGTAGAGGCCACTGAAACGTTTCCTGTTATTGTGTTGTAATGGAGATTGCAGTAACGAGGAGCTGTTCCAAATGACTGCAGCAGAAAATGGCTCTGAGCCTCTCCAAGATCCACGGCTCAGCAGAGCTCTCAGGACTGGCAGAGCTCTCAGGACCATCGCTCTCCACAATGGAGTTTCTAGGAATTAACATTTGAGGTGGTAAAGAATTTGCCCGGGAGGACTGGGCACGGCTCAGGCACTTCCTTGCTTTCTGCAAGCCTTTCCAATGGAAAGCAGAGCTCCTCTGGCAGCACTGGGAGCTGCCTCGGGAAAAGGGCTGCAACTTTCCCTTTCCACACAGGAATGACCGAGTTCATGAGCAGGAATTAGTGGCAAATACAGGGTGTAGGAAAGCCACCACTGTTATGAGAGAGCTCGTGTGGGTGGCAAATTTCTGGTAGGAATTGGCATTTTGGCCCATTTTCCTGAAGGGACTGTTGTCTCAACACAACATTATCCAAGAGAAGAATGACGTAGAGCAGGGCCTGTGATTCCCAGCAATGTTCTTCTTGGAAGAGGAAACCTGCCATCCATATGACATGCCTGTGAATTTTTATACCAGCTCACAGAAACATAGAATCATGAAATAATTAAGGCTGGAAAAGAACTCCAAGATCATCAAGACCAATCTTGGAAAAGACCTCCAAGTCTGACAACCTTCACTGGAATACCATCGTGCCCACTAACTCATGTCGCTAAATGACATGTGTACTTGTTTTTCAACCACTTCAGGGGAGCCTGTCACAGCTGGCTCTGTGTTCCTGCCCTTCTGGAGGATGGTGTCCTTTCAGTTTAGGTGTGGAAGCCCTCTGAGATCCTTCCCATCAAACCATCTCCAAAATAGGGGTTGTGCTGGTGAGAGATGCAGCTGAACTCCACTGACTTCAATGGCAAAACTCCATGAGGATTGTATTTCCTGCCCTGGGATTTAACCAGATTCACACACAAAACTTCCAGCAGAGAAATGTGTCTCTTCTGTATTTTATCCCCATTCTTTTACTAGTCTTCAATGTTAATCTGTCTCTTCTCTGACCTTTTTTATCCATCCACCTTTACTGCAGTGAAAATGAATCACTCAATCATTTCAGCTCAATATATTGCCCTGGAATGGATTCTGGGAGACATCCATGATTGTTTCCTGCCATAGCCAGCAAGTGGTTTCTGTGTGCACACCCTTGTGATGCTTTTCCAAGGGATTTAAGCTCAGTCAGAATAAATTGCAGCCCTTTGAATACAGCGCTGCAATGCAAGTGCAAATTACAGTGTTCTCATCTATTTACATGGAGACTCTTGATAAATAATGAGTCAGTGGTTGCTCTATCGTGAATTGCCTGGACTACCCACAAAACCTTCGTTTTGTTTTTTGGGTTTGTTGTCACTACCTTAGCTGAGAGTGGCTAGGGGTGACTTAAACCATAATTTCATAGAATCATAAGCTGGTTTGGGTTGGAAGGGACCTCAAAGCTCATCTTGTTCCACCCCCTGCCATGGGCAGGGACACCTTCCACTAGCCCAGGTTACTCCAGCCTGGCCTTGGACACTTCCAGGGATCCAGGGGCAGCCACGGCTTCTCTGGGCAACCTGTGCCAGGGCCTGCCCGCCTTCCCAGGGAAGGATTCCTTCCTCATATCCACATTAATTCCACCCTCCTTCAGCTTTCACAGCCTGAAGCTCCCAGTGACAAACAGAAACTGAGGTGGTTACAAAAAGTAGGCACTTCCAAAAAAGCCCAGATAAGTTTAAGCTCTTATTAATCAATTCATTGTACAACAATTAGCCCTCGGCCAAGTGATAACTGCTGCCGGGTGAATTTGCTGTCACAGGAGAAAGCAGAAAGCAGGCTCAGGTTATATGTTTATTATAACCTGCTCTATTTATAAGATGCTTTGGAACAGTCAGGAGGAAAACAGGCACCCGAGATACCCCAGAGTCTTTGGACACTTTTACAACATCTATAATCTGAATTTTATCACCCCTGGAAGGTGATAAGTTTTTTGTGTAATTGGAAGACTTGGCAACTGAATGTATAAATATTTTTCTCTGTCATTTAGTTGCCTGCACACAGAAGTGCATCTCACTTTTGCCATTTCCCTCTTCACAATGAAGTGCCACAGAAATGTTTTCTGTGGACAAAGAGGGAAGAATTAAATACTAGAGCACTGAAAACAGTGGGGATTTTATCTTGCAAGCTGTGAATAGCACAGGAAATAACTCTGTAAAAGACATGTTTTCAGATTAATTAGGACATATCTTTGAGTCTTCAGCTGGATATAAAGCACATACAAATAATGAATTTCTCCAAATCCCTTTTCTTTCCAGCTGGACACTCGCTGGGATTTTTTGGTCAGTTCTGCACTTCAGGACAGGAAGAATTGGAAGGAAAAGCAACTGTAGACAAAACCTGCAGAAAATTAAGAGTCAGCCATGCACATGGGCAATAGAAATAACACGTAAGGAAAAGGGGGAAGAACTGTGGAAGGGAGACAGGCTGCACACAGTAGTCCCAGTGTTTGCACTGGTTAAACCCCTTTTATCTCACATTCATAAACACAGGCTCTCTATATGATATAAACCACATTGAGCTGTCATTGAAACGCTGTGATTTATGGAACAGGGCTGTCCCTAAGAGGGTAACAACACTTGGTGCTTATTTTGGCAGGTGCACTAATTCAAACTGCGGAGCAGCTCAAAGAACAGCTCATGCTAATGACAAAAGGTTAATGATTTTCGTTTCTTTTCCTTTATTATTTTTTTTCTATATTGGAAATATTTGTTCAGTTTAGGCACTGCTTTATATGTGACCCCAGCTCCAGCCAAGCAGATGTCAGCTCACTTTGCATTTGGCAAAGGCAGCATTCGAAGAAAATATTATTTTAGTTTCAAACATGACTAAATAGCCATCAACGTTGCTGGGCTAATGAAGAGACATCTAAAGACCTTTGCCTTGCCTTCGTGTTTGCATTTAACAGGCGAGAAATGATGATCTATTTCTCTGGTAAATCACAACTGACACGTCCAACAGAAAAATCAGCATAAATATATATTAATTTTTCTATTTATCTTCAGTTTTGCGTGACATTTTGCAATTTCTCCGTTTTCCTCTAATGCTCTCGCTACCTGAAGCTTCTTCTGGCTTAACAGATCTGTCTGTGACATCTTTAATATAATCCCACGCTCTCCACAGTTTGCTAGCTCTCCACTTTATGCCATTATAGATTCTGTAAGTGTTTGTGGTCATGTTTAGCAAGTGTCTGTCCTGGGCTCTGATCCTCTTTCACTCCTGCCTTATGTTGGGGACGATGAACATCAAACACCTGCCTGTTCTGCACTGGGAGCAAACAGGCGTAGGAGGAGCTCTGCACTGGGCTTGCTTCCCTGCACTGGGAAATTAAAGGAAAAAAGGGAGGCTTTAAACCCTTTTGAGACCTTCAGAGGGTGGATCCTTCAAAATGTAGAGCTTTGTTGTCATTGTCGGTGTGTGAGTGCTCAGAGAAGTCCTGTCCTCAAAACCCAACAAGGCCACTCATGTGCAACAATATCAAAAGCAGCGGAAAAGTCCAACAATAACAACAAAGCAGCAAAATCCTGGCCAGCAGTGGAAAGTAGGTCATTTAAATGCATCCAAGGGCTGTATCTCCACAAGGAACTGGCCAGAAGCCAGAAAGACATTTGTCAAATTAATCAGGGAAGATCAGGTGCCCGTCCCCCTCCCCGCCCTCTCCTCATTAACCTTGGACACAAAGGCAGGTTCGAGGCAGACTCTTAATAAGTGTCATTTTTCCTAGATAGTCCAACTTTATTAATGTTATTGTTGTTATTTTCTGAACCGCAGCGTCGCTCACAGTGTTCCCGTCGCTCAGCCAAGTTATCTCTGATACAGGGAGGGGACCTGGGAACCGGTCACACCACTGAGTCCTGGCTCCTGCTGTAGCCTGACACGTGCTAAACTGCTTAAGGTTCAGCTCTGGTCCCAGCTGGATCATGCTGAGGACCAGCAGAGCTTCAGGGTGGCTGTTCACATCATGAACCAAACCTGTCCCAGGCCTGGATTAGATAGAGCTGGAAACCCTGCAAGCAGCTTGGTAAGTGGCTTGTACCAGGAGAATTCTCCACTGGAAAAATTGGCTTACATTATCCTTTTTTAATGCTCTCTGAGTAGGGCTGGATCTAAAGTGGTTGCATTAGGAAAAGCAGAAGTGAACAAAAAGCTCCTGAGGTTTAATGAGTAGCTGTTCAGAAAGCTCGAGCCCATCAGCTATTTGCTAGGAAGGAAAGAAGGAAACCTGGAAAGCATTAGGAACAGAAAGACCACCAGACATGAAAAATGGTATTTTTGATGGTGAAGTTATCAGCAGAAGAGGTCCTCAGAGTTTACAGGCAGAGTTTTAACAGTAACTCCGCAGCAGGATTTGATAGGTAAAATGTGTGCAAATTTAACATTTTTCCCCGCCACCACTGGTCAATATTTCCCTCCTACCAAAGTCAAGAGTTACTTTGGCTTTAATTCAGTTTTTTTTTTTCTGAAGGACTCCTCTCTGCGAAAGGTAAGTCGATGATAAAATATGTGAGAGGATGACTAAAGCATTGGATAAAAAAAATACATTATGGGCACAGGGCGTAATATCTGGTAATGCTGGAGAGTGTGGATGCCTAGGAAAGAAAAAGACAGGCTGACCATTTCAGTCAAGAGCGAAGACAAGGATGGAAATCTGGATGCTGGAAGCGAGGCTTGGTCCAGGAATCAAAACCCATAAAACACATTCGTTCTGGGGTGAACACTCTAAAGGGTCTATGCCAGGTTAGCCAAATATCTGTGGCTTCAATAGAAGCCTTTAGGAAAATATGCAGCCACTAAACCATTTTTACACAGTGTCCTCCAAACAGAAAATACTCTTTGAGCTGTTTAAGACCAGTTTTTTCCTCCCACCCCTCCTGACCTGTCTCACAGGGCTGAGTCAGGAGCAAAAGAGGGAGGAATGAAAAATCACCATCTGCTTTTCTCACCCCCATGACCTGGTACCAGTTGTTCCTCACTGGCCACACTTCTTCCAGCATGTCCATCTAGGTAAGAAAACCTGTGACCCTGAATTCACTCTGTGTTGATAATAATAATAAAGAGAAATACAGTTTTTAAAAAGTGGAGCTTTTTGCATGGAAAATCCTGGAGAGAAGTGCCTGTTGTCTCTTTGATGGAAGATACATCACTAAGTCGCTGTAACTAATAATTGTGTGATATTGAAGGAGCACAGAATTTACTGGAGCAGTGGGATTACTTTTGTTAAAGCAATAATGCCTCATTTGTTCTTATGACAGAGCTTTACAACAGTTACACAGGCAAGTCTTTAACATCCATCAACATTACTGTCTGGATTGTATTATCTAGGAAATCCCAGAGTCACCAGCCTACAGGTTGAATTAGCTGCAAATTCATTTCAGATTAGAATCCCTTTTGTAAATGCTGCAGTCACTCAGGCAATACCTCGGAGAAACCGGGGGGATGTTATTGAATTTTGTGTTAATAATTCTTTCCCAGCCCTTTTATTTTTTTGATAACCACTGCTTCTTGAAAGGCATTAAGGCATTAAGCTGACTTTAAAAGAACAGCAGCAAATGCTTTTCAAAAAAAAAAATCTCCCTTTATGTCCTTCCCGCAGGAATGAAAACCTTTCAAATACAGTTTATGGTGTCTCTGTCCTTCATTTCAGGTGTTTCAAAAATATGTCAGCATAGAGATCCAGAGGAAATCATCCGAGGACTCCTTCCGATTTTTTGGCCATGCTTTGTCCAGGTACCTTCTCTATACCTGCCTTACCCAGCACACCTTGGTTAGATCTCACCTTGGGAGGAATCCAACCTTCCTCTGCAGGGTGGAAAGATCTCAGGAGGTTGAGGTGGTCTTTCCCCTTTCTGCTATTGTTTTTTGCACCATAAAAGCCTGTTTTGGGGGAATTTGGGGATTTTTAGCCATTGCTGCAGCTCACATGAGAATTAAACCAAAAATAAGGGTCTTATTGCAGTTTTTCTGGTGCAAATGTAGATCAGAATTGCTGATCAGATCTGGCTTCACCTGGGGTGCCTTTGGGTCTCCCCTGAATTTTCCTGCAAGATGTATTCCAGCAAGAATCCTGCGGGCAGGAAAGAGTGTCTTTGGCTCAAGGGTTAGAGAATGTTTGAAGAAAATGAAGCTTGAACTCCAACCCACAAAAATTCGCAACAGGATCCTGATTTGGAGGGTTTCACGGAGCCAACCGCGGGGCAGAGCTGCCACCACACGACTGCTCAAATGTCACCTACAGCGCTTGGGTTTCGAATCACTGCTGCTGAGATCCTCCCAGGCAACCCTCTGCCCACCACATTTTTGGCTAATAGTGTTGAACAAAGGCTGTACCTGAAAATTCACTTGTTGCCCGCATTAAACATGCAACTCTTTTTTGTTCGGCATCTTGTTATAGAAAGAGCAGGGAAATCCACATTAAACAGCAGAGCCTTTTCTTGAAGGAGCTCTTCTGTGCAGGGGAGTCAGAGCTGGGTTTAAATGCCCTTTTAAAGTCTGTGTTGATAAACCCCAGGACATCGTCCTTTTGATTCTTTACATTTCTAACCTGCTATGTTAACATTTTTTATGTAACTTATACTGCTGCCCTCAGAGGAAAAAAAGGTAACAATCTCCTCTATGCCCTTTTTATAAATTAGTTTAAAGCTTTAACAAGAGCATTTTATGTTCTGACTGAAGAAATAGATGTTATTTATTGTGCCAGAAACTATCAAAGCATCTGTTTAACCTGAAACCTGTGCTGGAGCTCCAGCCTGTTCCCTCCGGGGCTGCAGGACATCATGAATAGCTGTGGGTGAATGTGGGTCTCATAAATATTTATTTTAAGTATTTAAGGCCAAGCTGGATGGGTCTTGGAGCAACCTGGGCCAGTAGAAGCTGCCCTGCCCATGGCAGGGGGCTGGAATGAGATAAGCTTTAATGTCCTTTCCAACTCAAAACACTCTATGATTCTGCTACCAAAAATTAATTAATTTTATTAATCCTCAGAGCAGGTTTTGCCTGTAACTGAAGACAATGCTGCAGTTTTCCTTCCCCGAAGAGCAACTGTTCCTTGATTGACGAAGTGCCTGCTTCGGGTGAAGCACCCTGTTTTCTGGGGACCTAAAAGCCCCAATTCCTCCCCAGGACTGAGGTGTCTGTGACTGTCCCCCCTCCCCAGACACCCACACTTGCAGAGCCAGCAGTAATGGCTATTTTAGCCTGTCATTCCCTTCAGCCAAAGCCTCACCTCTGTTCGCTGGGGTCTTTACATAACCTGACCTCCAGAAGCCAATTACATCTGTTTTCTTTGTGCTCATGTGTTTCTAGTATTGACACCAACTTCGCTTTCAACAAAGGGTGGGTTCCCATGAACTCAGGCCTTTATTACCAGCTGGTTCTTATTAGGGATTAACCAATAAAAAATGAGTAATACAGTCAGCAGTGTGTTCCTACATGTAGCACTTTTCCATGTGTTTCAATTTACCAATCAACCAATAAAGCCCTGCCCTCCAATGAGCTGCATTCCATACCTCACATTTTTTGCTTATTTTGATAAATGTAGCTTTTCATAGATAAAAAGGGCAAGAATCTGGCTAACACTGTCTACTGTTAGCTGGAACATTGATGTTGGTTAGATGAATTAGAGAATGCTACTTGATCTTTTCTCTGACAGCTTATTATGCCTCGGTTCCTGGGCTTCTAAAATTTCTCTTGCAAAGCTCCCTGTCACTGTGCTTAGTTAAAACTTGTCAAAAAATTAACAAACCCAATTTCAGGCTTGTTTTGCTTATTTCCTTCAGCACTGAGCAGGCAAGGGAAATTTTGAAAGGATACACTCCTGCTGTTGCTCTTGCAGATGTTTCTGCAAGCTAAAATTCCTTATCCAGCATTATGGGGGGGATTAAAGGGTTCAAACCTGAAAACTGCAGTCCATAAAATGGGTCATTTCTAGTGCAAACTTTTGGGAAGGGAAATACAAAAAGCAAACAGCAGCTTCACGGATTCCTCAGTGAGGGAATCTGGGAGCAGAGTTGTGGAGTTGTTCTTTGCTGCTGCATCTTCTCTCCCGAAAGCCTTCACACACGTGCTTTATGTGAAGCACTCAGGCAGTTGCGTTCAAGCTCGCATGCTTAAAAATAAGCACATGCCTAACTATTCATTAATTATCCTCATTTAACAGGAGTGGCTGAAGCCCTGCTTGAGTTTCTGGTGTCAGTGGAGGCAGAGCATGTTCTTCACAAACAGCATCATCAGGAATGTGTTGCCCTTGACAGGCAGGAGAAGAACCTTTGGTACAACAATCTGAAGAGTTTAACTTGCAAAGTTTTATTTACAAATTTTAATTTCAGCAAAATTAATTTTGTCATTGGCACAGTTTTAGTAAAAATGCACCCTACTCGTATGAAGCCGTGGTCCTTGAAGGGCTGTCTGTGTCTCCTGCCTGTAAAGCAATCCAGGTGGGATGCATGCTACTAGACCCTTTAATTCTCCTAAATTGACACTGGATTCTGAACTTGGCTTCATTATCACTTTTCAGCAGGACGAAGAAAATACAGTAAATCTTTCCATTAAACCAAGCTGCTGAAAAGGGAACTTTATTGTTTTAAGGTAGTTCAAAGTAGGTTGAAAAACTCCCTGTAAAAACAGGCACGAACTCCTTAAACCCCCCTAAGGTATAAACGTGCTAACTCGATGCTTCGTTCCTCTGACTCCTTCCCTTCCATTTTCCCATCCCAGGCAGGGAAAGTTCAGTTGGAGGAGGACACAATGCAGAAAGTCACTGAGAGTTCATCACTAAGATACGGAAACCTGACCTTGATGCCACCCAGATATCAGCAAACCTGGGATTTCCCAGGGAGTCTCAAAGGCATCTTAATTCCATTAGACCTTCGTGATCCAAGGCACCAGCCATCAACTTTTAGGTGACAATCAAACAGCTGCAAGCCCTCACCCAGTCCTGAAGGCATGAGGGCTTTGCACACGAAGACACTCGGAACAACTTCAGAAAGCAGCTGTCATGAAATACCAACTCAAAATAAATGAAGTACGTTCAGTGATGCTTTGAACTTTTCCTTTAGGTAATTTTAGGGGAAACACTGGTCCTGTCGGAGTTAAGGGCAAAACTTTGACTTCCAAGGAAGCCCCAGCAAAGCAGGAAAAGGTGTGAATTTATGTCTCTCCAGTTACCCTGTATAAATCACTGCATGAACACTCCCTCCAGAAGAAGAGAGTTTTGGCTCTGCCTAAAGCCCTCCCCTGAACTGTCAGCCTTGAAGATGAGATTCCCTTGCTGGCTCCTCTTCCAATACCTTCTCCTAAGGCACAAAATGTTCTTTCCCAGGGGAGCACAGCCTGTTTCCCAGCTGTTGATATGACAAATAACAGAGACCAAGATCCTGGAAGGGTGTAGGGGATGACAAACCTCCAACTTTTGCAGTCTCTGAGGTCCTCTGCTGCTGCTGGGGCCCAATAAACCAGTTTGATCCCTCTCCCGGGTGCTTTTCCCCCAGAGGGGATATATTTTGATAACTAAATTCTTCATTTCTAGTTACAATTAGGAGAAGAGATCAAGAATGGGCTCCTTCCCATCTGATACTCCTTCCAGTGCAACCCTCACTGGTGAATTTGCATCCCCTGCCCAAGATCCCAGAGTGTTGCTGCAGAACCAGGTGCTTCATCTCCCCAGCAAGGGTGCTGCAGCCTCATGCCATGGTTTGCTCTAGCACACAAGAGTAGATTCACTGAAACACAACAGTTGTGTGGCAGATACATTCCATTTAATAAATACATTCCATTTAATAACTGATTAAGTCTTACGTGAAAAATAGAGAATGCTGCAGAAGATTCATTTCCAGAAAGGGAATTTTTTTCTTTTTTTTAATAAATAATTGGAATTAGATTCTAGGCTGGAGAGAAAGCTGGGGATGGCTGATAACATTTTGACAATGATGAGTGAGGCTTTAAGAAATAAATACAGCCAGGATTATTGAAGTCTTTTCAGCAGCAGTGTCTCCAATTCAGTGGAATCATATGAAAAAATATTTGCTTTTTTCAAGTCACCTAATCACTCTAGAAAGCTGGCAGCAATTCAAGTGATGTACACTTAAAATGTCAGCCTAAATTATAGATTTCAGCCTTCAGAATGTGCTGTTAAGAATAATTCATTTGGGGTTTTCAGCTGAAAACATTTTGAACCTTATGCTTCTTTCTGTTTTACTGGTGTGGCTTTTGTTGTTTATGTCAAGGAAATACTGAAATAAATAAATATATGAAAAACAGGCAGAGCAGGAGAACATGGAATGAGCAACATAGTTTTTGGAGATCAGCAAATGCGAAGAAAGGAGAAGGAAATCATGAGGAAAGAAGGGCCAAGATGTGAAATAATTCGCAGGTAACGCCACAGCACAACAAAGTGCTTTCATTTCAGTCCAGGGGACTTGAGTATCTTGCTGAACTGGGCTGGGAGAGGACAGTCAGTCCAACAAACCCTTCCCACTGTGCTCAGAACACCATTATTCCTGCCATGGGATGATTCATGGCCCAGGGGATTTTAACGCCGTCTCTGGCAATGGAACTGAACATTTTAAGTTGCTGCTTCAATGACCAGAAAATTCTGAACCGATGTGAGCTGTTAGGCAGGAGAGGTGGGGGAATATTGGTAATACTCCATTCTCTCAGTCTGACTCCTCAGCAGAGGAGCTCCAGCCCTCTGACCCTGTTCATGGTCCTCCCCCGGAGTCATTCCAACAGGTCCGTGTCCTTAAGGAAAAGAAGAGCTCGTCTAGTTGTTGGCTTCTGGAGGGACACCTAATAACAGGGCCACTCCCTTCCTGTCTCTGCTTGGTTTGCAAAAACCCAGCTCTGTGGTTTCTATGCCCAAAATTCCCCTGTCTGCTCCACAGACCTAATTGCTACAGACCCAACGGGTACCTGGCAGAAGAAGCTCCCCACGCCCTTGCAGAGACCTCAAGGTCTTTGCAGTGAAGTCCAGGAGAGAGCAAAGAGGATCTTGTAAAATACCTCTGCATCGGAGGGAAGGGGCATATGCTTAGAATATCAACTAAATCATGCTGGGGCAATTCCTGGGGGGGAATTGCAGATGGAGGGAGCTGGTTTGGATACCTGGTCCTAGGAGCACCTCCTTGTGTCTTGGCCACTAATTGAGGCGGGCTGTGGTATCAGCATTACTTTGCTCTTTTGGCTTCCTCTTCCTGTTGTTGCTTCACATCCACTCTTTGCATTTTCCTCACGATCGCTGGCCTGACAACCCACATCACCCAGAAAGACCTTCCTTCAGATCACTTCCATGGCACACCCTTAGCTGTGGCTGTTGTTTGTTGTCATTGTTATCCAACCTCATTCTTCCCCACAAAGGGAACAGAATTAAATGAAATGCTTCACTTCCAATTTCTATTTATTTGGCTTTTCCCCCCAACTATTCCATGGGCTAGATTAAACAGACCTCTAATATATGTTATTTTTCCTCGGTGAAAATAGTTAGGCGCTGTAATCAAGTCTCCGTTTGATCTTTTTAATAAGCTAAATAGACCAATTTCCTTAAGTCTGTTCCGTGAGACCCCTCCTACTTTTTAAACAAATGCTTTTGCAAAGAAAAGCTGTTTTTTGCAAAGCAGTCTGTTCTACTTTCAACACCCACTGAAGACTCTCAGTACAATCCCTCTGAAATAATATCCCAAAGAGGCATTTTGAGGCTTGACTGCCTCAGTTCCTCTCCATCCTCTCTGCCTTCAAGCTGAAGAGGTTCCATCTGGCAACAGAGTTTTAGGTAATGAAGTCAAGTTTGCAAGGACAAGAGGATGTCATGTTTGACAGGATGAGAGGAAATGGCCTCAAGTTGTGCCAAGGGAGGTTTAGATTGGATATTGAGAAAAAAGACTTCATGGAAAGGGTTGTCAAGCTTTGTAACAGACTTTCCAGGGAAGGGAGAAAGTCACCATCGCTGGAGGGATTTAAAAGATGTGTAGATGTGGCACTCAGGGACATGGTTCAGTGATGGGCTTGGCAGTGTTGGGAAAAGGGTTGGACTTGGTGGTTTCAGGTCTTTTCCAATCTAAATGATTCCTTGCAGGTTTTCACACCCTTTTTGTAGCTGTTTGTGAGATGGGACTAACTGCAGTTGGGTGCACACTTTGAGTTTGGGTCAGCCCCAATGCCCCTGGTGGCCACTGCTTCCCCAGCTGCCCATTCCCATTGGATGTGCCATTGGAGATCAACACCTCCTACATCCCCATCCTATGGGCCGCCAGCATCCTTGTCCCATGAGGAAGGAAGACCCCCCCCCC
>VWZF01004478.1:1356792-1466754 GCA_013396755.1 Sclerurus mexicanus | reverse complement strand
CCCCCCCCGCAGACAAACCTGACACAACAAAGACCCTGTGGCCCCCAAACTGGTGTCGCACCTGGCCAACAGCCGGGCCCCAAGACAGCTGTGACAAAAGGGGGAAGGATAAGCCCTGGTGGCAAAGAGTTTGCGTGGGGACACCCCACAGCTGGTGTCTGAGATGCTGGTGGTGTCCCCCGTTCTAGGTGTGGGGTGGGAGGGCTGTGGGGTGGCAGGCAGGGGAAGAAGTTCGGGGGAAGTGCCGGGCTGGCAGAAAATAAATCACAGCGCCCCGGTGCTGTTGCTCTCTGCCCCAACTGGTTTCGACAAACAAAACTTCACTGTCCACTGACAAGAACAAATAAACCCAGTCGGGAGAGACTGAAACTCACAAGGGATCCAAAATATTTACCTTGATACCTTATAAGGCTAATAACCACTTTGCTGCTTTACAGCCACTGACAGAATAAAAAGAAACCCAAAAAACCAAAACAAAAACCTACCTAAAATGTTTGGGGCTTTTGACTAGTCCGACCTGTCCTGGCAAACGCATCAAAGCAGGATTAGAACAAGGTTTTAATTATACACGCTTTTGCTAACTCCCCCCTTCCCTTCTCCCCTCCAAATCTCTCGCGTTTGATTCTGGAGATCAGTGGAGTGAGCCAGATATCACAGTTAATACAAATGATTTCATTCAAGCTCCTCCACTGAAGACACAACGAGCATTTTAAAAGCCGTAGGTGACCCTTTTGCACGTTGACCAAGTTATGTTCCTTTCTTTCATACTCTTGCAAACCACATTTTTCAAAATTACCTGTAAGAGTCAGAACCTGGTGCGTGCCAACAGCTCCAGACAAATAAATAACTCACCCTGGGAGGAAATATCCATCATCTGCTGGACATCAAATAAACCCTTCTCTGCAGTGCTTAGCTGGGGTCTGGACTGGGTTTGGCCAATGCTCCTCAACAATAAAGTAGGGGTCAATAAAAACATCGCTACATTCATGTATGAAGTATAAAACAGAGCCAATGTTACGGGAGGGAATAACTTCATTTATCTGCATTTTTCCTTGACTGCACAATTGCATCAAGGCTTTAAGTCGACAGTTGAAATGGTCTGAGCTGAAGTTGCCGAAGCAGCGCCGTGATAGATTTGCGTCACCTGTGAATTGGACACAGTGGGTTAATTGTAACGCTGACACACCGGGGATTACTTACCCCTGCTGATCAAAGGAAACTCATCCCAAATGGGTGAGGCTGGAAGGGATTTAAATCCTGGATGGCTCTGACAGTTCAGACTGATCTCAGCGGAAGGAGTTGGGTGTTTTCGCCGTGCTGAGCATCAGGCAAGTATTCAAATATGGAGCCTTACGGTGAACTTCTGATCCTTACAGTTTGAGGACATATTCTCCTTGGAAAGGAGGTCAAAAGTTTTCATTTTCTGGGGCTTCAGATCGGGTTACAACCTCAAAAGTAGCTTTGCCAAAATGCCAGTTTTGAAAGACAATCTCTCTCCACTTCTGAACCAAAGCAGTTTGGTATCACATTTACGAGGACGAGGAAAGGGAAGAATCCTGTCTGAATTGTTCAGCCAGTGTCAAGGTGACCCTGTGTTCCCCAGCCACAAAATTATGTGCCTGATTAAGAAAGAGTGAGAAATTTGACTGCCTGAAATGAAATCATAATTAAATACATTTTTTAGTTTGGTCCTTGTCAGACCCTTCCCGTGTCTTTCAAAATAAATTTCCCCCTCGTAAAGCCTCTGCTGTGATTTCAAACTGTGCCTAACTTGTAGTTATGCTGGTCCACCTTTACCCTGAGCATGAAATCATGGATTACAGGGCTACTGTACATGGATTTATGACTCAAGGTACCCGCTCTGCCTGTGTACACTGTTTTCATTAGCAGTCAGAAAGAAACAATTGCGTGTGTGTGTGTAAACACATTTAAGAAAACCCACTTATTTTCCTTCTTTGTTTTTATTTTCTTTTTTAATCAGAGATTTAAGTTTTGGTTGGCTTCCCACGCTCGAGCCTTTTTAGATGCTCTGTAAAACTCTGCCAGCACGGTGGAGGTTTGTCCCTGCCCTTTGTCATCACCAGTGATCCCAGATCAGGGAACTCCCTCCCACGTGTCCTCGAGGCGCTCAGCCCAAGGCTCTTCATTAACACCACAACAATGGGCTGGGCAACCACGGGGGGGTTGTTTTTTTCCACCTCATGATTTTCAAATGTGTCTCTCTTCAGCCTCATGACAGGACTGCACCGCATGGAATGTGTTGGTTTTTTTTTTAATTGGAGGAGCGCAGCTTTTTGAGACAGGATTCACCTTCGCAAAGGATGATGCTCTTCCCAGTCCAGCCCTGTTCCTTCCGGTCACTCACATGTGTTGGTGGCATTGATTAAACCCTTAAATCCCAATTCTTCAGTTCCTTCTGGTGGAGTGGCATGGCTTTTAAATTCCTACAACTCAGGAATTCTTTGGATTTTCCATAAAGATTGTAGGTCCCTTTATTCATAATTAGAAGTCCCTAATTATAAATACAGTGGGCAGTTAAATACTATTCCTGGGGGCTGGAACAAGATGATCTTTAATGTCCCTTCCAACCCATTCTGTGATTAAAGATAATAATAATAAAATGATGCATTAATAATGAAGGCAGAAAAGATCATGAGAATAATTATATTTTTAGGATAACAGAAGACAAACACCTTATAATTTTTTGTTTAACTAAACCAGCAAAATCAATGACTATTTTTCATCTTGATTAGAACTTTCAGGAAGTAGAAATAGAATTGACCAAGAGGAGTAGCTGCATAACAACGTCTTATTTGGAACATGAGGTTTCACTGCTCTTGGTACTGCACACTCACCAAAAGAGTGTATAAGAAGAGAGGTGATGCCCAAAAAAACCCCAGAATGTATAGAATAAAAAAGAATGGAAAATATTTTGCTGAACAATTTTATTTTGGGAATTTTTTTTTTTTAACAAAAGTTAGTTTGGGTGGAAACTCCTTTGGGGAAATGTCAAGAACAATTATTTTTTTCTCTTTTTCTTTGACCTCCATCTCCAGTGGAGAACACTGTCACTGGCAGATGGCATCTGTGCTGACCCCAAATGCCCAGCTGAAGGCTAAAGAATGTGCCTCCAAATCCACCAAAAGACCTCAGAGAAGAGGAGATGCTTTCATTTCCCCTCAATTTACAGGATATATTTTTCCCCATGCCACGAGCCATTTGGGGTCATCCCACAAGCCCATTCTTTGAATTTACCATCATTCTTTGGTATTTGTGTTGCATGAGGGCTGAGGACCAGGTCCGGGGGCTTGTGGTGGGAATGTCTCCCAATGAAGGGAGCACCGGTGGCCCCAGCAGCACCCACCTGCCTTTAGCATTTCCTTTTTCCACATTAATTTGTTCCTCTCCAGCCCTGGTGAGAAGCTGTAGCATTTCTTTCCTGAGGAGGCTGGGGAGGCAAAGGGGACAAACTGTCCTGGGACACTCTGGAGAAGGAGAAAGTGGGGACAGAGCAGCCCCGACAGTTGCACTAAAGAATTAGGACCAAAAAAGATTTGCAGACTTTCAGCAAGAGCCACCAGGAGGAATTACATGAGGTCATGGGCAGTGCCATATATCATGTCCAACACAAGGAAAGACAGTTTATATTGCTGAAATATTACAGGTTACTTTAGGAAGCCTTATTTGTTAAAGTCGTGGTGTGTTTAATAATGACAGCTTATCTTATGCCGGATATAAATGAGTTGCTGGAGTAAGAACTGCCAGCACAGAAAACCTACAGTGTGATGGTCACATCCCACAGATCCCATTTTTTACATGTCCAGAGCAATATTCCCTGGGAGCAGCTTTTGGGTCATGTCAAAGCATGTCCTCGCAGACCATCAGGAGAGAAATCCAGGATCCCCCACATGTGACATCTGAGTGTTCGAGGCTGATGCTGGACAGTCCCTCCGGCTGCTCAGAGGCAAACAGGGCCACTTGGCCACGTGGAGATCTGGATGAAATTTAAACTACAAAGGGGTTAAATTTCAAACCAAGTCCACGTCTCCTTTGAAGCCTGCCCGACCCTTTCCCCTGCATCCTTTTGGTTTCCCACTGATAGGGCCCCGGGGAGTGGGGGATTAGGGCTCTGCCAGGGCCATGGCCCGTTGCTGGAGCCTGGGGCCAGCTGATTATTTGCATGGTCCAACTGGGAGCCATCTTTCAGTTTTCCCTGACAAGGGTCCAAGCATCCTTCTGCAGACACAAGGAGCCAAACCGTCCAGAGGTGCAATTTGTCCGTCAGTGCGACCTGTTATTAAGCCGTTCATTGCACACCATTCGCCTCCCTTGCTGTCACATCCTTGCTTGTTTTCGTGCCTCTAATTTGTCATTCCCAAACAGGCTGAGAAGGTTAGAGAGCTGGGACTTACTTTTCGATTGGGCCCATCTATTTTCACCCCAAAGCATTTCTGCCATCCCTGAAAAATGCCACCTCAATCATTTCCAGGTGGCAAACAAAGCTGGATGTGGCTGTGCTGGCTCGTGCTGCTCTGCCCAACCAAGTTTAAAGGGTACAAAAAATAACTCCTTAAAGTTTTTTGTCTTTTATCTACTTAATTCTCTTTTACCCTGTGTAGTCCACTAGTATGTCCCATCTCCATGCAAACTGTTCCCATCTTGTTAGACTCCCTGATTTCCTTTTCCCACAGTTTGGGATGGGAGGTATATAATTTGACTTTTCAACACATATTTCTGCTGTTACAGACCCTCATCCTACAAACCCTCATGGGAACTTAAATATTTGAGGCAAGAATTGAAGGAGAAATCAATACAGTCCCAATGACAGTCTTTATCCCTCATATTTAGCCTAAAACAAGCTCAGAGGGGTTAAAGTGCCTCTAAGTGTAACCTGCATTTTCTAATAATTGTGCAACATTTCATCTCCTGGGTTTCCTCAATAAATTAAAAAGTTAGTGACATTTTATAGGGGATTCTTTGGTAGAAATAGCTGGATACTCCTTTGAGAATACAGCACTCGAAACACCTCCTTCCATGATTCTAAGAAACAGCAAATATCCTAGGATGTGAATAAAATATTTGCATAAATTATGATCAGACAATTAAATAGCTGGGCCACACTTTGAACAGATTTCTGAGGCTGAAATCCGTGCTGGAGGAACGGTCCAAAATTCCACGATCGTTCACCAAATGGCTGGAGCTCCAAACATCTGGAATTTAAAACTTTTAACGTCTCCAATCCATAAATTTTAGCCACCCGAAGGTCTTTCCGCCACAACTACAACTTTCCTGACATGTTTTAGTGCTGGAGGTTAAAAATCACACTTTACCTCAGCTCTGTCAGGGTCAGATTTGTGGAGGGTAATTCTGTTGGACAAGATATCTTTGAGATTGCTTAAAACTCTGTCACTTGGGGGAAGAAATAAGACTTTTCCACAGTCCCTTTGAAGAGGAGGCTGTTCAAGTGAACAAAAAGGGCTGGCTCTGCCTGCGCCAGGGGAAAGGAAAAGTGAAGCTGAATTACCTAAACAGCATCTCAGCCCTTTGCAATATGGCACAGTTTTGCAGCCCGATTATGTGAGTAGATTAGAGCCCTTGCCAGGGTTAAGTCCAGTCACATCAAGAATAAAGCAAAAATTAGCGGGTAAGCCAATTTTCCCAGAAATCTCCAGAGATTTGCTTTAGGAATGATGGTTTTTCCATTCTCCTTAGCACTCCATGGCACAGTTTCACAAAGCTTTTCAGACCTTCCAACATCCAGCTTTAATGGGTGGTATTTCCTATTTTGACTGGTAGAGAGCTCTTCTATACATCTCTGAACATGTGCAAAAGGTCTTTTGGCAAAGCCTTTTTTTCTCTCACCCTCCTTTCACAAGTTTTAATGGATGAAAGAAATTTCCTTGCTCCCATGTCATGCTCCATATGCCATCCCTGCTCTTTTTCAGCATTTCTTGTGCCCCTCTTGTGAGGCTGCAGCTTTGCTTAAATTAAAGCAAGAAGGTGAACCGTTGGCATCTTAGTCCGTGGTTCAAACACCTGAGTTCCTAGTAGGGAATAAAAATAAAAGGTTAGCCCCTAAAGAACAGCATTGCTCTTAATGCAACTGAGTTCCAAGAAAAACTTGAGGTATGGTCTCTCTCTGGAGGGAAACATTCCAAAATTATTGCCTCTGAGTCTGGGTAGGGTCAAATTCAGAGCTGTCATAAAATACAGTGTTGGTGGAGAGACACCCAGTAGCTTGTGCTTCCAGCGTGTCTTGCAGGTGGGATGAGCCCAGAGGTGGCCCTTACGCTTATTGAACTAAATTTACCTTTGACAAAAGAAGGCTCTTGGTTATGGCTTGGCTGTGTGGTGTTTCCTACAGCTCTCCTTTCTGTTTTCTGTGCCATGGGATGCTCATGGGCTGCAGCTGATTTGCCTTTGTCCTCCTGTGTCCCTGCCGTGCTCCCTCGTCTCCCAAGGTGGGCTCTCCCAGGGATATGAACGCTGTCCAAGAGGAGTGACAACTCTGTGGCAGAAGCCCAAGAGCCCTGGGCTGAGGAGCAGGAGCCCCTCTGGTTGTTTATTTGGTTCTGGCATGTCAATGAACACGTAGCAGATCTCGCTCCTACCCCTTGTGCTCCTCCTGGCCTCGGCCCGGGTGAGAGCTTGCATGTGTTGTACATGATGGCCCAAGCCAGGAGGTTTCAGGGAAGTTCCCTGCGTGTCTTCTCAGCTCAGAGAGCTCCTCAGCTGCTTCTGAAGTCCTTGTGAAGTTGTGATGTTAACCTCAGTGTCCTGGCCAAATTCCAATGTAAGTAATTACAAACTGCCTATCTTATTTCAGCCTCCTATGTCAACTCCACGCAGTGTATTTTGGCTCTGGCAATTTTTTCTCCATTTTTCTCTCCTAAACAGTTGCACAGCGCTGCTTTATGGAATTACATCTTCTCCCATCTGTGGTGGTTGTCCAGTTTGGCATGCAAACTTTGCCCCAGAAAGAAATGAAGAATAAAGAAGTGCCCACAAATTCTCACTGTATATGATGCTCTTCAGACAGTGGAAACTTGACTTCTCCACCAGGTCTGCACCTCCTGACAGGGCGTGGATGGGACCAGGAAGCTGACTGCCCTGTCCCAACTATTTTCAGTTGATGGATGGCTCTGTGACGCTGTTAGCAAAAGCCATCCTTCAGAAGCCCTCCCGAGGGCAGTCACAGCACAGAGCTGCCTCCACACCATGGACCTGCCATCACCCTGTGGCCACCAGGTAACTCACACAAGATCAAATCTCTCCCCTACCCAATGGTGAATCACAGTTTGTGATGTTCCCCTTCCTGGCATTAAAGGTGCGAGAAGATCTCTAATGGGTTGTGTGTTTTATATCTATCAATTTTCAGCTGCTGCCTACAGAGCCGATGAAGAAGGTAAAATGTCTTCTGAGTGGTCCAAAAAATGGAATAAACACCCCTTCTTGCTAACAAAGAAACTTTCCACAGCCTTTTCTGCCCTGCCGAGCCAACTCTGCTTTCTCTGCCACAGACCAGCCCGTCAATCTGCCTTATCACACCCCGATCACACCGTGCTCTCCACTCCAGATTTCCCCCAGGACTTGACATCTCTGACCCTTGGCCAGACAGTACAGGAAACACGTAATAAAAGAGTTACTAGAACCACTCAGCACAGTAAATGTGGGGACATTTGTGCACCCTGAGAAAAACCACAGGCGCAGCTGCCTGAAGCCAAGGCATTTACTCACCTTCAGATATTTATTATTCCTTTCTTCCAACCTGCTTCCTCGTTGCCATCTGTCTCTGAAGCAGGAGGAGTGCATTCCAGGTTATCCCTGATGCCTAAAATGTGGAAAGACAATGACAGAAATGGCAAACTGTGTGCTCAGAGGTCATGGGTTTTCCCACACACCTCTGCCTCCCGCCACTCCTAGCTGTGGAGTATTTCCGTGAAGTTTTTTTAAAAATGAGGAAGTGCTACTTCAGACCCATTTTTAGGATAAAAAACCTACATCTTTATGCGTCTCAGTGATGCTTGGGGGTTTGTTGCCCTGTTGTGACAATTTCCATCCAAGCACATCGAAGTCCTTGAGAGGTTTCTTGTGTTTACTTCATTCACTTCTGCTCAGCCCTTATATTCTGAAGGATGTGAATCAGATCTGATTCAGTGTTAGTGGGGCAGGAGAGCTGCTTGCAGAAAAGGGTGAATTCCTCCTTCCAGTTTTTGTTTTGAAGCCTGAGCCCGAGCAATCGCAGCCTCCCAGCTGAACGCACCTAATTCAAGTGTGAGAATAAGGTGAACACACAGGCACAGATACAGAAAGGATGAGCAGATTTCCAGCTAGGACAGGCAGCTGTAGTTTTTTGGGGAATAAAGGGTTTCCTCTGATCCACCCTGCCTTATTTTGACCCTTTGAACCCTGACAGTGTCTGTGGGAAGACCCCACAGCCAGAGCAGGCTACATATTAGTGTCTCTAAAGTTTCAGCACTGGAGGAACAAATGCTTTAACCCAGGTTTTTAATGCAATCACATGTTATTGTCATGTAAGGCAGTGTGACTGTATTTTGTTACAGAGGAAATAAGGAGTCTGGATCTTTCCTCTCCCCCATCCAGGCACCCCCTCCCCATATCCCTGTTATGCTGTGGAGGCACTAAAGGCCATACATGTGAAATCTTACACTGAACCTGCTTCCTTTTTCCACCGCCACGTAATTTGCCACATCAATGAAGCTCCCACCCTGGGATCTGGAAATTCTGTATCCCTTTTCAGAGATGGCCCTTTGATTTTCTTGGACCCGGCTGTGTTTTTAAGCCTTTCTAAGATAGCTGCACAGGAGCAGGAAATTCTGTAGACCCCACTCTGTCTCAGGAAGAGGAGAGGGAGCCAAACTCCTATTAGCTCTTCCTTTTCATTTGTGACTGTTTGGAAGAAAAAAAAAAGTCATCAGACACAAAAGATCGCCAGCACAGGCATTTTTGTTGAGCCTCTTCATTCCTTTTCCTTTTCTTAGAGTGTTCAGCACAAAATGTTTCCACGCATGGCCCATGCCCAGCTCGAGGGTATCTCTGTGCTGAGCAGCCTCTGGGAAAGCAGAGCAGTTGTTGGTTCTAGAGGAGTTTTCAGCTTCAGCGCCTGAATCAAATACCTGAATCAAATTATTATGTGCAGCTGTGAAAATTATGATTGTGAAACCTGATTACAATCTCCCCCCACCTCCCTCCAGAGGTCAGTGACAATATACAAAAGACCTTCCCTTCTCCAATGTAAATATTCCGTGAAACAAAGATGACTTTCTCCGTCAGCCTCGTGTTTCTCAGGGAAGGAGGCTGGACAGTGCCAGCAGAGTTCAGAGCTCATGGCAGGGCAGGATGGAGACGCTCTGTTCTCTTGGCCATTGGTCACTGTCTTTTGGAAACACTTTTTTCCCTTGGCTGCCTTGTCTCCCTCACCTCACTAACCATTTCAAGATAATGGGTGCTAATCCCTAAAGGGCCCTGTTATGTTTTGTTTTCTAACAAACAAACATCTCATTCGAACATGACTCTCTCCACATCCATTTTCCAGGCAGCGAAAGCCACATAACCCTCTACCTTCAGAGATTTTCACCTGTGTGTGAACAGACCCTGTTGTTTCCCTAGGCCAGGTATGTTGTAATGACTTATACACAGAGTATAAGGATCTCCTGCTCACTGTTTAACTGATTAAACTTCCATGTTCCAGCCAACAAGACATTACAGAGGATGCAGTCTGAGCCAGATGGGTCCAGGTCACAATGCTTAAGACTCGTCACAGTGAGATCCAACCTCAGGTTGCATCTGAAGTCTTATTTCCCCCTTTTCTGGAGTGGATGGATCTACTTGTTGGAGTAGGAGTGATTCACACAAGTGAAGTGTTACAGAATGAGCTTTTAAAACATGCACGGAGCCATAAACTGCCCTGGATGCAAATGTTTTCCGTATGCAGAACATCTGCTGCTGCTGCTGCTGCTGCTCTTTCCAGGCAGGCTTTGCTGTCAAAGTGTCAGCTCGGTCTTCTGATCGGGCTGCTCCACTGGGAGGTTGGAGACCTGGGTTCAACCCTTTGCATGGCACAGCCTTCTTGGATGCCTTAGGGAAAAGCCATCTGTGAAGACAGGGGTGGTGGATGGAAACATGGAGAGTCTGGGTGGGATGAGCCAGGGCGAACCAGGGATGTGCCGTGTGATGTCCCTGCTCAGAGGGAGCACAGCCTGCCTTTGTCCCATCTGTTCCTTGGAAGTGGCAGCTGGGGAAAGTGGTGGGACACAATGGGAACATGAAGAGGGGCAAGGCCAGCATGGCAGGGTTGGGATGGACTCCTGCAGGACCCTAATCCAAGGACTCTTGAGAGAACACGGAGCTGTGGAGCACACAGTCAGTAAAGCAGAATGGTTGAGCGGGGAGGAGCAGTACCACCTCCCCTGCCCTCGGGGTTTTCTTGTTACAGGATGAAAGCCCCAAAGCTGCCTGTGAACTTGGGCCATGGGATTGGCAATTTGCTGGGCTCTCTGCCAAGCCACGAGGCCAGATGTTCCTGACGTCGTTTGAAAACCACTGTCTCAGTCAGTAAACATCACATCAGTCCGAGCTCAAACCTGATTAAAGGAAACTTTGGATTTTCCACTTAATGAAGAAGAGGTGAAAGGTAGGAATGTACAGGAGATCGCTCTTAGCCAAAAATGAATCAAGAAAGTCAGTGTCTTTATTTGACTGACTGCAACTACTGTGTAACTTCAGACTTGGTGCGACTTCAGTGCAACGTGGGCATCGGCAAGTCTGAAAAATCCTGGGTTGCAGTCAGAGGATCCTCCCAGAGTTCTTCTGGTTCCTGAGGCTTAGAAATACTCACATTTCTTAAGTTAAGAAACCTGCGTTGAAAAATTGTACCTTACCAGGCTGCCTGTGGGAAATCCCTGCTCCTTACCGCTTCCATTTCTGATGCTTCCTTGTGGGGCCAAGTTTACCTGACTCCAAACATGCCAAAGAAAGGTAAGCAAGTGTTTTAGAGTTACACAAAGGTTAACTGCTGCATCTCTTTTGCAAACCTAAATAAGCCTGCAGGTGGCTCTTGCTGGGTTTTCTCTGACTCTTCATCCTCTGTGTCAGAACACAGGCTGGACATCCTTTCATGACAGCATTGCTTTGAGATGATGCTGTTGAGGCAACAGGCTCCAAACTGTGGCTTTCCCCCTATTATTCCATGAAGTCTTCTAAAAATGCTGCCTGAGAGGACACATAGAGGCAGTCAGACCATCCATTGGCGAATCCCAATGAACAGCTGCAGCTTGTGTGGAAAAGAGCAGCCGGAATCACATCTGATCAGGGACTGCGTCAAAAAAATTGAGGAATTTCCAACAACTTTCAAAGTTGGAAAGATGGCAAAGTGGCATGAGAATGTGTGTGCACAACCACACAGGCTGGGTTAGTTATTTTTATAGGGGAAAAAACATTGTCTTGCTATTCCTACATTTTTAAATAATTCTTCATTTGTAAAGAAGTTATTCTCCAGTACAAGAAACCCAGAAATGGAGATATTGGGTAAATTACTGAGCAGGAAAGTGAGGCGTTAGGAACTTTATCAATTCTCACAGAAGCTGTAGGCAATTCCAGGGCAAGAATCCTCATCTCCAGCGTGATATCGAGCCTGAGCTGATCTGTATGAAATACTTCAACAACAGAGCACGGATATAATTTATTTTATTGCATCAGTAAGAAAAAACATTCTGAGCTCTAAACAAAGTAGTAAAGGAGATGAAATCAGACCGACTACTTGGTGAGAGTTAAAAATGACCGTAGGAACATTCAGAGATTCAACAAACCATTAAATGCTTTTGTTCACGGCAGCCCAGACTGGCCAACCCGATAGTCAAGGAGTAATTTATTGAACTACTTTGTCCACCCCATGCACATGTGTGATGTAAACAGAGAGATAATAAACAGCAGCTGGGGATCCCTTTTTTGCAGGCAAAAGGGAACTTGTTTGAAATTTTTTCTTGCTCCCAACTGTAAAAATGTTTACTTTTTTTCGGGCTGGGACAAAAGCCTCGGTATCACAAAGCGGCGTTAATCATCCTGAGTGACAGCCAGGGGACAGAGAGATGAAAAAGGGGTGGAAGCTCCAAGCCATTTGTGATGGTTTAAACCAATCACTGGAAATGAGACAATGTCAGTGCAGTTTACTACACGTTTTTATGTAAGTAGTCAACGCTGCTATTAACAGCTGGACTTCAAAGCTCAGATGGAGCAGGAGCCTTGAGGTCTGGGCAATGTTACTTTTTTCCCTCCTCCCCATCCTTGTAGTCATTAACAAGAGTTGGTTTACATGAACATCAAGTGCTGATAAGGATGTCTGAGTATTGACACAGAAATTGCTCGGTAAAGAGAGCAATTTATAGGAAAGCCAAGTGTAAGACATTAGTCATGCACTATTAGGGGACAGAGAAGTTTTACAGAAGGATCTTTTGAACTCGATTGGACTTGAACTTAATAAAAGCAAATTCCAAAGGAGAGGTTTACTTTATGCTGGCCAAACATATTAAACCAGTATTGCTCTGTAGGTAATAATAGCAATTCAATTAACCTAATTCTACCTCCATTGGAAATGTGATTATTCTGAACAATCAGAACTTAATTGCAAGCTTATAACTAGCAAAGAAGGTTGAAGGTTGAAAAGGGGTTATTCCTTAATATTTTATCTGGTGATAAATGAAAAATTGCAAAAGATTGCTGCTATTGCAGCAAAATACTTGAAGTGCAATAATAGTTACAAAAATATTCAATAGAAATAATAATAGAAAAATGAAGATCATATAATAAAAATATTTTTTAAAATTAATTCTCATCTGAAGGCAGAAAAGTCAGTCCCAGGAACTGTGTCTGACTGGCACTACCTGATTTCCATGGCATTGTCAATCTCATGGAAAATTTATATTAAGATAATCATGTACTGAGAAAAAAACCAGCAGAAAATTAAAGTCACATTCAATACTGAGATTTAAAACAATTCTGAGCACTTTTCACAGGACACACTATTGACTTGTAGAACTCATTGCCACGGGATTTTATGGAGACGAGAAGTAAAAATTAATTGAAAATGAAGAAAAAAACATCCATCAATGCCTCCTAAGTCCAGATACAGACTCCAGAGCAGGAAACCTCATACCTGCTGATTGCCAGAAGTTGAGAAAGTCCAGAAGGGAAAGATCATTTAATGTATCTTGCCCATTGCAATTTTTTTATATATATATATATATATATATCTGATGGTCCCTGGTAGCACTGAGATGACAGGACAGACAGACACTTATTCTGATGTGGAAAATCAGGTTGCAATTTTCTATCTCTTTTCCATCTATGTGCTTCTTCCAGGCTGTGAGTAACAAGTGTAGAGTTTACACATTAAACAGATGCAAGGAGGCCTCCCAGCATCCTGCTGGATGGAGGCTGGACCAGTTGCCTTGATGACATTCATTCCTGAAAACAGCAGAATCGTCAGTGAGCCGTTTAAAAACAGAAAACCTTGGGTCCAAGCCTGGACGTGGGAACAGGGGCGAAATTCGGAATGTGAGGGACCTGAGGCTGGGAACCACAGTGCTGGGATGGGTCCCTGTGGATGTGAGAGATGTTCCTCAGGCATTGCTGCTGGTGGTGCTCCACGTCCCCAAGGAGCACCCACACACCCAGGCTTGGCTTTTCAGTGTGACAGCACCTGTTAATTGTCCAGTTAGGTATTACCTATTAAACATTTACTGCCTATTTCCTGTACATGTCTGGTGAGGCTCGCAGGAAATTTAGAACAAATTAAGCAGCAGCTGTAATCCCTCACGCTCCCAACAGCCCCCGATAGCCTAAAATATTAGGAATTGATGTCACGAGCAGCAGACACTTTTAAGGCAGCAAAATCCCCCTTGTGTCCCCAGGCTGGGCAGCCCGGGAGGTTCAATTACTCAGCTGGTATCTCTCCCTTACGCTCCCTGTCTCTCCACCCACACTTTTGGTATGTTTGATGGGGCTCTTTCATCCCCCCCACTGTTCCCACACAATTTCACATGTGGTCTGAGTGGGGCACTTCCTGCCGTTAAAAAAAGCAAAACCAAGCCCCCTGCAGGAACAGCCTGCGTGCAGAACACCCAAGTTGACAGAGTGTGAGAGAGAAGGACTAATCCATACCAGATGAGCAACAGCAATAGCCCTACTGAGCCAGGCCAAACACAGAGCAGAAGACAGAACAATCCTTTTCTTCCCCCCCTCCCCACCCCAACCCCTCCCCTCCCTGCTCCCTCTTCAAGTGGACACTTCAAAACACTAGGAAAATATTCCAAGGAGCATGGCCCTAACTTTAAACCGATATTGTTTGGGTTAAGTTGCCTACCATGCAATGTTCTTTCTTCACTTTCAAAATAAACCGTAGGAAGCATTAATGCAAAAACTGTATAAACACACATTCATTCCTACATTTTAAAATCTGCCCCGGCACTCAGGCTTTAGTTGCTGTTTAATTTGATGCGAGAACCAGATGTATCTTGAAATCGCAGATCTTCACAACCTTCTTACATGTAAACAGGAGGAAATCTGATCCATATCTGAGACAGAGACCTCCAGAAAGCAGGGTATCCACCCCGGCTGCCTGTCCCTCCCTTTGGATGTGCTTATCATCACTTTAATTCCATTCTAAATTTGAAATACCAGATCAAAGAAAGGAAGGGCACCAGAGTCAGATTTTTTTGACAAAGCTCAGTAATAGCATTTGGGTTTTAATTATTTTTTCCTAGTTAATTAGTTGGGACCTGTTAAATACTTTATTTTTTGGTATCAGAAAAGGCAAATTATAAATTAACCCGTATTATCATTAAAATAAGGAAAAAGGAGCATCTGAAGTTTAAAACTGGTTGTGATGTCATCTTTAAATAATATTAAACAAGCTCTGAGCAAATACAAACATACAAATTTAACTATAAACACACAGATTTAAATACAAACACATAAAATTAATATATTACTAGCTGATGTAATTATTCTAATACAAAATTATTCTTTCAGCTGACTTTCTAAAGGACACTGTTCAGTCCAAAGTAATTTTTAATTCATTGCAAATAAATCTGATTTTGCCAGAACATTCTGGTTTTTGAAAATTCACTTTTTACCTAAATCTTCCAAGTTGGACCTCTTTTACAACCTCAAAGTGTCAAGCTTTGGGTATAAGACTTTATGGCGACAAATTCACAAACGCAATGGAAAGTGATCACTGGAAATTTTTGGGTAAAAGGCGTTTTTTAATTGCAAGAAACTTCCGGGGAAAAAAAAATCCACCACCTTCCCATAATCTGTTATAAATTAAATGCTTAGTTGAGCATTTGTAAATGTGGTTATTCACTTGCAGATTGAGGTGTAATTTCCAAACTGTTCCTGCCCACCAGCACAGTGGAGGAGCTGCCACATCACCCTGGCCGCTGGTACCCCGGACCTTGGGGCACCCAGAGCTCCCAGGACCCCAGAGGAGCATCTCAGTGTCTCATCTGGACCTTGCTGTGGTTATAAAGGAGCTGCTAGGCAGCGATGTGGACCTCCACGAGATAATTTCCTTTCTGAAGAGCCCATGTAAAGCAAATTCGGGTCTCTCCGTACTGACCCACAGAGCAGAGTTTTGAAGATGCACCATCCCATCGTTTTTCCACATTGAGCATTGAAGGAAGAACCTGACTCGCTCTGAAGAAAATGAGCCCCTAAATTCCATAGTTCGGGAATTCCCCCCCACCTGGGGCAAAGCCCCAGCCTCTAAATGAGGCACTTGCTCGCTCTCCATCCCTCGTAGGTCCTTTACTTCCACAGGACTGAATCTACTCTGATTACTTTTGGACATGCCAAAAATGATGCATTCCCACAGTCGCCAGAAGGAGCTAAATAAAGCCTATTGGGTCACATATCCACTTCCATAAGAAGTGCCTGGATATATATTTACACAATACTACACCCGATGACAGCTCCAGAGCTATTACACTCCAACAAGCAAGCAGCTCACATTAAAGCTTGCCTTCGCTCTGCGTTCATCACAACAGACGCAGCAACGATCCAAAATCCGCTTTCCCTTTCACATCGCTCTCGTGCTTATGGCCAAAAGGAGTATGAAAATTCCCCAAAGGAAGATCAGAAGCAGAGGGAAACAGCATTAATCATGTGTAAGGACGCCTGGGAGATGATGTCAGCATGCTCCCTCCTCCTCCCTGCTCTCTGAGGAGGATGGGGATACACAAATCAAGCTCTCCGGCGCTGTTGTAGCAACGCTCATGGTGGAGCAGAGATTTGATTCCTGTTCTTGCTGCTGCAGCGCTTACACCTTGTGATTCTCAGAACAATACTACATCAGCACTCCTTTCCTCCACTTTTCACCCTCCTTTGGGTCCTCCTTTGGATGGGGATGTCACGCCCGGACACGAGGACTGCAGCCACAGGAATGCATCCCCTCAACATGGCCATGCACCCATCAAAGTCATGCCTGTTGAACAGCAGAGGTTAACAAGGTCTGTCCCAAGCAGGTGGCCTCTAAGGGTGACTCGGTCATCCAATTCTGGCTTCTCCAGCCTTTGGAGGTGAGGGGAACAGCTGGGATGGGGAGACTAAACAGAGGAGTTTGAGGAGGTGGGAGTGGCCCCTGTATGAAGGGAAGCATTAGATCTTCAACAATTTCAGTCAGTATGATTCAGTTTTTCCCCCATCACCATGATGGCACAGGAGGAGTCCTCTGGATGCTGAAGCACTGCTTGAAGAAATACTGTATTAAAAAGCAGGCATGCAGACATTTGCATAACAATACTTCCCTGCATAAAAGTTCATTGTGATTGGCCCAGGAAAAGTGCCTTGGTTGGAGAGGAAGAGGAGACAGTCCTACACCTCTCTCCTTAGAAAACTGATCCGTATGGGGGGAAGGCTAGAAAATCTCAGTGGTTCCTGATCTTAGGAATAATGTCCCACAAGCAGTGATGGCCCCAACGATGAACTTTCCAGATAGGTATTATCATTGGATTTTTCCACTTGTGACTCTTTCTGTATCTTCTATTTCTCATCTCCCTTTTTTCCCCAAATGTGGGCATGTTCTTGCTCCTGAAATGCCTGGAGACAAAATTGTGGTCACTGATGTACTTCAGTGTGTGACTCACCACAACATGAGACATACCTATGGCCAGATCCTTCCCTATAGTCTATAGGGAATTATTAAAGTCTATAAATCACTCACACAAATGGGAGTGGATTTGTACCCCGAAACTCAGGCACTGAAAAACCAGTCAGCTAAAAAATATTACATATGTGCATACATACCTTGTGTCCCACTTCTCTTGCCATTGTTTATTGTGCTATCCCACTTTTATGTAAAGAAGGAAAAAGTTCACTGGCAGTTGCTCCCTTCTATGAACAAAACCCCTATTCTACATTTTTAAAGCCTGCAGCTGAATAAACGAGAGAACCTGGCCTTTCTTTACAGGCAGGGGCTGTCAATATTATATGATGCTGGAGAAACACAGGGCGAAGTGAGGCAAGGAATGAAACACCAAGATTTTCTGTTTCAAATACCAAATGTCTGAAGCCAGTGTTAGGCCGTGCCAACACACTGAGGAATGAGTGAAATGTGAAACATGATCTCCCTAAGACGCTGGAAGACATAGAGGCTGGATTCTCAGAGCGTTGCTATTAAAAGCCCATTTGAAACTCTGGGTTCTCCTTTGGGAGGATAACAAGAGAAAAAGAATTTGCTGGTAAAAAATACATTTAATTCCATGTTTAGGATGCCTGGGCAGAATAGCAGGAACAACAATGTATTCTTGGTGTTTCTCCTTTGCTGGGCTTTCTGCAAGATTGGTTCTTAGGGCAGGGGTTGCCTTTCTCCCTTGGGTGCATGAATGGCTGAAACGTCATTAGTTGCAATAATTAATCTTTGCTTCTGTGCAGTTTCGAGCAGCAGTGGCTTTATTGAATAGCCTTCTATTTAAATGTAAGCCAGATGCCGTTCTCGTAGCCATCACAAACACAAACTATTAGTTTTAGTTCAGGTCACGGCCAGTTTAGTTATTTGAACTTCTCTAAATGGTTGTGCCTCCCAGCTCTCTTGCTCAGCCAGGCTGGGACACTGAGACTAAATAAGGCAGAAAATGGTCATTTTTAAACAAAACTTTAAAGCCAGAGCAGAGCCGTGTTAAAGTTTCAATTCAAAGGTACCAAGATTAACTTTCTGGTTTTAACTCCTCATGTTCTCCCTCACCACTGGTGTTTGCAGCACATTTGCATCCACAGGCAGGTGGAGACAGATTTTGTCTTACAAATGTTCCCTCTGAAGGCAGGAGAACATTTTTTGGGAGCCAACTTACCCTACATGAGCAAAGCCTGCTCAGCTGAGGACCTGGGAGATACTTCTCTGTGTTTACATCCACACATCGCATGGACACTGTTCCTAATCCTTACAGCTCCATATCTGACATTCACATACCTGACTCTAATTAATAAAAACCCTTGGGCTGGTCAAAGACCTGCCCCTGCACCTCTGGGTGGAGCTCGGGAAGACACCCAGTGCCTGCTGTTCCTCTGAGACATTCGATGGTCTGTGAAGAGCATCAGCTCCTGCCAGATGCAGATAATTGGTGGGAGATGTTTGCAGGACAATTGCGACGTGCTCTGTTGATGTATCCACAGAAAGCTGAGGGTCCACTGGGCTGGAGCTGAGCACAACAACCCCGATTTAATGAAGCAGATTCCTTGTGTCCAGAACTCTACCCACAAGCCTTTCTATGTGTATCTGGATATTATCATCTAAGGAATGACACGAAGGAACTTCTTCCTTACTAATTTTGCCAACGCAGGCTTGCAGGGTCGCAGCGTGCGTGGAGGATCTGGCTCTGGAATCCGTGGAGCTCAAAGCATGTACAATATTTTCCAGTTTCCTGAAGGGTTCCATGTAAAGCAAACAGAGTTTAACTTTTTAACTCGGTCATTAAAAGTGTTGGCAAGAAGGTGTCGGTCATGTCGCTGAGCTCGTTGCTGCATCACTGTAATTGCTATTAATCAACAGCATCTTGGAGCTGTTGTGCTCAGCTAACAGGTTCCAAATGGTTTGACACTGAAGTGAAAACAAAGAGACTTTTTTCCTCCCTCGTCTATGTTTCGCACTTTATACTACGTATTAAAAATCTGCTCTCTGCATCCTGATATCAGATAATCTGGGTCTAATTAAGGCCTGAGAACATTTGTCCCCTGCTTTACTTTTACAAGAAGGAAGTGTGATATTCAGATTTTTTCTGCTATAAAGAAAATGTATTAAATTTTAAAGTCAATAATTGGTGGAGTAGCAGCTATATGGGTGTCGAATTCTATGAGGGATGGGAAGAAAAGGAAGCCCAAGGACTTTATCCCAAAAGCAGATCGAAATCCAAGTGTTCAAACAACAACTTAATTACTGTAACCAATTATTGAGCTGAAGTGATTTCATCCTTGCTGTCCCATGAAACAAGACCCCCAGCTACTGCCTGGTGAGGAACAGATGGAGGGGTGTCAGGAATGATAAAAAGTCCCTGAGTATAAATGTAACAAACAGGTCGAGGGAAAGGAATGGCGCCGTGCACACCATAAAACCCTGCCAGGCTTCTCGTGTTCCGATAAATCTCGATTTTGTAACGGGATAACATCGGAGCCCCCTGCTTTGGGTTTCACAAGTGATTAGATCACTGATGTATGGGGCAGGGGATGGGAGAAGGGAGGAAGGGACACCACTGGGAGGCCTTAAATGACCTCTGCTTGCTGCTCTTTGATACGGTGAGAAAAGCCCGGCTGGATGGGGCGGGGTTTTCATTATTTTGTTGTTAATTTTGTGGTGGCCCCGTTCCAAAATGAGCTTGACTGGAAACACATTTGCTGAAGGGTGTGCAAAGAGACCTGATGGAGGGTGTGGAGGGAGGAAGAGCCCATCAGGAGGTGGAGCAGCGACTCTCATCTGTTGACTTTCCCCAAAATCATGCTGTTCACCTCCAAGCATGGCAGGGTGAGGCAAAGACTTCAACAGACCCTGGGAATGATGCACAGAAAGTTCAGGAAAGACATAAAAGGTCCTCCAGCAGTGTGGCTGAACCCCAAAATGATTCCCCCATCATTTCTGAGTAGGAACAACAGCATCTTCCCACTTCCCTGGGATGGGGAGCACCATCCCCAGTTCAGTGTTTGTAATACCATTCATTCATTTTTCCATCTTGCTTTCATTCCCGTTATTTTCTCATTGCAGTGCAAGAGCGAAGCCTTTTCTCAAACAAAAAAAAAACCCTCTTGAGACAGTGATGTATAAACAAGTCAGGCCTCCCTTTAACAAGAGAGAAAAACATTAAGTTTCATTTTGGGCAAAGCACCCACCTATTCATCTTTCCTCGTGCTGTTCCTTTTAACACTGAAAATACCCCCAAGCTCTTGAAATCCTCGAGGTATATTGGCAATGCAGAGGTCAGTAACTTGATCTCTGTGCTAAAAAGACACTAACAGTTCTTGAGGGTAAAGGAAAGCTCGTTAATGATTTTAGCAGATGAACCGGAGGAGGGGAGGGGAGGGTCAGCTGGTAAATCCCATAGTACCCTACAAAAGATAACCTTTGACTTCTCCTGACTCTCTGAACTGCACTGCCAGCAAAACCCCGAGTCCTTGTGGGACCAATAAATCCTTGGGTGTTCATATCAGAGATCCTGTATCCCGGCTGTAAAACATGAGAATCCCAACACAGCCCAGTAGTTAAAAGCCACTGCTGATAAACCCACTGGGCTTCGCTTACCGGGGATGTGGCACTGGAGTCCTTTCCTTCAGAGAGGAAAAAAACCATTTCTGAGCTGGAATTGCAAAATAACCAAAACAACACATGCCTAGGCCAAGTCTGGCCTCAGATGTGCAGGGGCAGCTCGGGAAGTCAATGAGCACCGTGAGTGGTTAGCTGAGGGCAGGGTTTGGCTCCATTTACTCAGGCACAGAACATGCTGCCGAAGGGAATCGGCCCCAGCCAGGCCTGAATGTCCCTCAGAAAATTAATTTCATAGAAAGGGAAATAAAAACTTGAAGCAAGTGGTGTTCGAGTCAGGGAAATCAAAAGATACGGCTATTTTTGTTTTGAGGAGCAGGCAGCATCCACAGGGAGCACGGGATGGTGCCATTTGGAAATCTGTGTTTAAAATGCGTTTCCCTTCCCAGAATGAAGCTGAGATGTGATGCAACTGTTCCGATCAGGCAGTGCTTTCACGCCAGTAGCACGACCTTCCTTTGAGACAGGATGGTGAAAGTGCTTCTTCAGACCCTCCTTGGATGTTGCTGGGAGCTGAAAAGCCACTTTGAGATGGAGACCCTCCCCCGGGTCCTGCTTTCTCTCCTCTCAAACTGCCCATGACTTTGTGGGCTGAACTGCTCTTCCTTCGCTGGCTTCTCCTTAAAACAAACCCAATAATCACCTCCCTTCCTAAGCTGCCATCATTCATTCTTTGGGGTTTGGTGGACCATACGCAAAAAAATGCAAGGACGCTTCCATGTTCATGTCCGTGGTCAGTGTCCAGTCCATGACCACGGTCCAGAAGTGCCCAGAGGAGCAGGGAACGCAGAACCAAACCCCAAGTGGTTTCAGGCTGGAGCTCAACAAGCCTGCTGTGGTAAGCTCTGGCAGTAAGGAGTTGGATTTAGCAATGGGATTTCTTCAGCCCTAAGACTTCTACTCATATTTGGGTTTTTACAGTCATTTAATAGAGTTGAAAACACACACACACACACACACACACACGCCCAGCGATGCACATGGAAGAGAGATTTTGTGATGGGTCATGCAAGAAATCTTTCATGAATTACTCAAGAATTCCTCTCCTTCCTCTATTTAAATGCATTAATATAATAGTGAAATAATTACTGCTGTGGAGAACAGTCCTATTCACTTTGTAGCTCTTTTATTTCCCTTTGCCAAAGAATGATACGTCTTCTCCACTCAAAATCATTTTATTCAAATTCAAGAATAAGTTAAGAATACAAAAAAAAGTATGTTTGACCAAGGCAAATAAGAGGTAAACAGTGGTTAATTTCAGAGATCTTGGCTGTTTTGTGTCATTATGTCTTTTTTACAGCTACTTCTGGCCTCGGTTTCCCCAAATTAGCACTACCAGATCACCAGTGGCACTGCT
Source organism: Sclerurus mexicanus (assembly GCA_013396755.1). NCBI lineage: Eukaryota > Metazoa > Chordata > Aves > Passeriformes > Furnariidae > Sclerurus > Sclerurus mexicanus. The sequence goes on along the minus strand of VWZF01004478.1, from coordinate 1,444,576 downwards.
TGTGGAACAGAGGAAATAAAAATTTTATTCAATATTACACTGCTCAGTAATGATGGTAATGAAGAATCCTGTTTTATATCATATAAATATGCCAGATTCTTGTCCAACTAATATTTTCCAATCGTTTTTCTTTCCATTTTCCTGGTGATTATGAACATCTGAACTAAAATGAAATGAAGACTTTACAGAAGAAAGTAAGTATTAAGATCAAGGGTCATGAGTATTTGCTCTTGCATTGAACCTGAAAGGAAATCTTCCATAAAGAAGTTTTTCCTGAAAGACCAGTGGGAAGATAAGAGGAGCACTGAGATGGAAGATAGGATACCTATAAAAAGTTATGTTTCAAAAGAAGGATGTGGGAAGAAAGGAAAGTAGGGAAGGAAATGGTATTTTAAACCATATTAAAGTAAGAAGAGGGTTTTCTAATTCTGCAGGCCTTAATTAGCCCCCTCTTAAAAGTTAAGCAAAATAGATTAATCCCAAAACATTGCATTAAATTTGCCACAGTTCCTGCCCTTCTATTTGTGTGGGTAGGAGCTTCACAAAAGACCTCAGTAATAAAAATCATCCAACAAGGACAGCAGCCCAACACAGAGTGAGCAACCCCTCCGTAATAAACCGGAGTGTGGAGCTCGGAGCAACACTCCAATAACAAATTAGTTGGTGCAGCGCTGAAGGACAACCCAACAATAACAAACCAGTGTGTGCAACCCAAAGCACTCCAGAGCAACCCAACAATAACAAACCAGCCTGCATGCCTGATGGGAGAGAAGAAATTCCGCAAGGAAACGGGTTTCAGGCTGAATTTTCCAAGGGGTTATTATTATTAACAACAGAGAGTTAAGCTATTAATGTTTAAATTAAGAATAATACCAGAAGGTATTACCAGAATAATACCCAATGCTGCTCCCATTGAATTTAATGGGACTAGGAATGGACCCAAAGTACCCTGAAGGGATTTAGGCAGCAAAGAGAACAAACTTTTACCTGTAACTAATGAGCCCACCATGGCAAATGGAAATTTTGTTCATCTCCGCTGGATAATGTGGGCTGGTCTTTATGGGGAGATGGAAACTGTTTAAGCCCTGGCACCAGGACTGTGCTTGTGGTAACCTGCTCTCTGATGCTACTGAGCTGGATTGGGCTTAGATCTCCCAAAGCAAGGATGACTTTCCACCTCGCTGTTTTCCTACTATGATGGAATTCCCAAACTGGTCTTGAGGTGGGATAGAAGGAGGTTCGATCCTCTGTGGAGCCAACATAAATCATGCCTTACTGCATGAACCCCTTCCAGCATTCCCTCATAAACACACACACACACACCCCATTATATACATTATGCTGTAAATATATTATTGTTACTTTTTCAAGCCCAAATCCATCCTTGGGGCCTCCCTGTGCAGAAACCCTCTGTGTCAGAGCCTGTTCCCCCACACTCCACTGAGCAGCATCTGGCTCCTGAGGTCCTGAGCATAGCCCTGAGAGCTCAGGCACAGCAGCCTCTTCAAACTTCACAGCTTGAGCTCATCTCTGATGGAGTTTATACCTCCAAGAAGCAAGTCCATGGGAAGAGCAGACATCCATCAGGATGGATCCTTAGCAGAAGGCATGGTTAACCAGGTGATATCCAGCATGAAATGTATTCTTCAATAAGTGAAGATGGTAGTTATTCCCTTGCCGTCTTTCTGCCTTGGTGAGAATAAGAAGCCCAGTTCCACCCTTTCCCCTAGAAGCATGTCTCAAAAATAGCCCCTGTTGTCAGTCTGGGATTCATGGAGAAGAGGCTGGATGGAATCACCCAGAGATGTGGGAGCAGATCCTGCGTCCCGTGGCTGTGCTCCGTCCAACATGGGCCATTCTCCTCTCTTTGACCAAGACAGCTGGGAAAACACCTCCACAGAGAGGACATTCTGCTGATGAGGAAGACAAGGAGGGATCTGGATTAGGAAGACAAGGCAAATACTATAGAGATTTTGGGAGAGTTCCCTTTTGCCCCTGGAAAAACATAATCCCTAATGTTATAAACTGTGGTTTGGCTCCCACGTCCGTCTTGCCTGGTGATTACTGCAGAGTGAGCCTTGATTGGGACCGGTTTAACTGGAACCAGAATACAGCTGAAGGTGTTTGGAAATCACTTTCAATCTTCAACACTCCGGAGACCTGGCTGGGAATGTTGCAAATAGATCAAGGAAATTAAAAGGAACATTGGGGTCACTACCAGAGGTCAGGCGAGAAAAAGAAGAGTTGACCCTGATTAATCAGAAACACGATGCTGTTGAGAAGAGAAAATATTTGGGGGTTTAGACTCCTGGCAAACAACAGCAAAATACCAACAACTGCTGTTGGATGGATTTTTTTTCCTTCCAACCAAACCAGAGGAAATTCCTGAACTGACAATGAACAGGAACAATGAGTGAGTCAGTACCCTCAATGCCAGAAATTCTCTGGATTTCCTAGCCAGACTGATGTCTTTGGAAGGTCATAGTGATACAGAGATACATTTCTGTAGAACTTGAGGCTTGAAGATAAGCCAAGCCTAGATGCAGATAATGAAGGCAGAAATATTCCAGCTACCCATAAAACACCAGATCTTTGGAGAGAGAAGACACAGTCTCTCCCTTGTTCTTTCCTAAACTTTTTGCTCATTTATAGCATTATGTTGCCTGTAGTTTTATATGAAAGGTGCTCAGATGCTGTCTCTGAGGATGACCCCGAGAACCACCTAAAAAGAGCTGTGGGAGGATGATGCTAAGAAATCCTCACTATTAGTATTTTTATCCACTCTATTTGATTCCAAGAAGACTTTTTTTCATTTGGTAAAATGAGGCCCTGACAATACCTGACACCAAAGACCTACAAGAGCCAGAGGTAATGTTAATATTACTTTCTTTTCCCACAGTGTTTATGCCTTGCTGTGATGCATCCTGGGTTTATTCATGTTTTATCTCTAATCCTCATCAACATAATTGTGGGTGCAGCCTCAGCACGTAGGGCTATTCTCAAACCCAGACCAAGCACAATTACATGTAAAAATAAGTCTAATCAGCATAACTGGCATCAGGATTCAAATTTCAGGCTGCTAGTGGCTGGTGCTGAGTTTGGGTGGATCAGTTTATGTCCTGCACCCAAGGATGGCACAGACACACATTGACATACCGACAGCAGCTCATGAAGTGCTCCATAAATGATGTAAGCCCAGGAAGTGAGGCAGAAATGAGCAGCCAGAGGAGAATGTGATCTTTAAATCCTAATGGGAGTCTGCTCTCTGCGCAAACATTTCTGCCATACGTCACTCATCTGTTTACTTGCTATTAATTTAAATACAAAACTGTGAACATTATCTCTGGGACTTCTTTCCCCTGGTAGCTGTAAAGTCCCTAAAACCCCAGTTCCCAGTCCTGATCTCACACTGTTAATTCCATGACTAAACACACACATGATAGATAGAAGTGCTGAAGATATCCAGACGCACAAAGCAGATACACGATGTGATATTATTACTGGCATGCTACAAATCTCATTACTTTCAGCAAGTATCGGTGGAGAAGTGACCTCCTTGCAATGTGAACACAACCAGAAACCACAGCCCCAGGCCCTTTTTCAAATTGAAACTTCCTAATCTCACACTACTGTACCAAACACGCAAATATGCAACAATGGATGGAAAGAAAACGCGCCTTCACTGTATGAGAGCTGGATTAGAAAGGAATGGCTGGAAAACCTAAATTGTAGCAGAAGAGCATTCCAGCTCAGGGATCTGATGACACTGGAGCTGAGCTCTGTTCCTGTGGTTTGCAGTACCACCAGATGGATAACCTTGAGCTGGAGCGGCTTCGTCCGCATTATCCGTGTGTTGTTTTCCTCCACCACAATCGGCTCGGCTACTGTTATCCTTAGATAAAGATGAAAAGTTCACCTGGGAAAAACAAGGTTTTATTATTATTGTTTGTTTCTCTCTAAAATTTCAAAGGGTACAGTGGGAGCAGAAGATATCCTCTGGAACACGCTGTCAGGAACTGCAAGTTGATACAGATGTATTGATTTAATCAGCCTGGATGACACCATTTATTTATGCAAAACATCTGTGACAAAAATGGGGCACTTTGAAGGCCCAGCCATACACGTCTGGTCTTGCCTTGCACGTGAAAATGTGTGATAAGAGAATCCACCCAGCTTGGAAGGGTCAATTTGGGGGTGTATTTGCTTTATGTATCACCTATATTCATGTTATGCAGAACAGCTCAAAGGCCACGAAAGCTTTTTTAAGGACAGCGGTAAATTTCAGATATGAATTCAAAATTACCACCTATTACACCAGATTGAAAAGACAAAGAAACCAAAAAGCACGAAGGTTAAAAAAAAGAGAGAAAAAAAAAAGGAAAAATTAAAGAGTATGTTTTCTGGGCTACATTAGACAAAAATTAAAGAGGTTTTAATCCAGGAGAAGTTGAAACTTGTCTTCAAATTTGAGCAATTACATGATCGAAGAGAATCTGAGGTTGTCATCTCTTCAACAACAGCATGAGAAAATATTTGGAGTTCCTACGTACACCAGCAAAAGTTTACATGATAAATCAGTAGCTTGAGTGCTTCCAGAATCCTAGCACAGATGAATGTGTTGAAACTATTGTTTCTGTTGTCTTTTTAATGCTACTGGGAAGCTTTTTGTGGTGAGGCAATAGTTACTGCCAGCTACATTATTGCAGTCCCAGTCTAACATCTGCAATTACTGTGGAGTAAACGGTTCGCATCCCATATGAAATATAAAAAAAAATGAGGAACAGATTTCACTATTATTCTCTCTCTCTGCGAATCCTGTGACATTTTTTACTGTTTAATCGTGCCTGGGCAGTTTAAAGGTCTGGGAGAAAAGGAAGCTGAGGGGCTCATTTACAATTAGCGATGGTTAAACATCAAAATCAAAAACAAAAGGGGGGGCAGGGAGAGGGGGAAAGAATTTGGTGGTTCAGAAAAATGTCAGAAGAGTTCAGATGATTAGGAGAAATCTATGGAAAGTCTCTCTAGAAATCACATTTACTGGTTCCCTCTTCTGTATCCAGCTCATCCCAAGGTGCTGCTTGTCCCTTTCTACACAGCTCACAGGTCACACTCGTGTCTCTCTCTCCCATGACCAAGCACCCCCCTCTTACCATCACTGTCCACCACCCCACTTTGCACATTTTCCTTCACACACCCTGTTCCTCAGAGCTGGGAGAAGATCCTACCATAAATACCCATCCAGCTTGCTTATTTCCTTACTTCAAAGCTCTCCTTTCACATTTTCTCCTTCCACAGTGCCTACACAGAACAATAAAATCCATAAAAAGTTGCATTTCCTGGAGCGAAGGAAATAATTTTGCCAATATTTCTGACCAGTGCTGGCTCTGGTGTGGTTGCTCAAAGAGCAAAGGACACCACGTAACCAAAAAATTCATCCTTTGCCATATTTGAGGTGCCCTTAGGATGGGTTTTGTTGCACAGAGGGCCCAAGAAGCTGGACCTTGTGAAGAAGACCTCATCCTTGCTGGGATGTTTTGGACCATTCAATGAGAGACACGGTGCTTGCACTCAGTTCCTCTGGCACAATGTGTCCTTCAGGGAAGGTTTAATTTGTGGGAAAGCCCAAGCCAACTAGGGTGGGTTCCAGCATTTAAAAAATATAAGAAAAAGCTGCTTTCATGGGGCTGCCAAGATACGTGTTTCTTCTGTGTTACCATCACAACCCTGGAGAGGCATTAGACAGCAAGGCCTCGATGTGATGCAGTAAGTCCTGATTCCACACTGCATACTTCCAATGCCAAAAACTACTCCAGTTCAGGCTTTAATCCACACAGGATTTCCAAAATGCTTTCACATCTTCAAAGCACTATGCAAACAGGAGCTAATTAAACTTTAATTAATGTCTTGACAGCTAAAAGGTTTCTCATTTTGCTTTTAGCTGATGCTCATTCATCTCCAGTGGAAATCATCTAAGACCCCAACCAAAACACTCTCAGGGTAAACAGGCTCTGCTTTGCTGCATACATTGAGCTAAGAGCTGAGTGAACAGTTTTTTATGAAAATGTATTTACTTATCCTTTTCTTGAAAAAAAAAATATTATTTCCTTTTTCTTCCTTCCCTGCACAAAGATAAATAAATAGAAACCTGGAACGAAATGACAGAATATATGTAAAACAGAGGGGAAAGGTTAAATACCAAAGTGAAATTGGGCATTAAAACAAAAGTCCATTCTCGGGGTGTAAACGAAGTGTCCAACTCTTTCATCAAAAGTGTTTACAGCTTATTTTTGTAATGTGAGTCTAAGTGGATAATGTAGCACACAGCATGGGGCTGTGCAGAAATATGGTGCTGTTTGTGATTTAAAAAATCATAACATTCTTTGAAATATGAAAATCCTGAGTCTTGATACAATCCATATTATTGAAGTGATGCCAGCCACCTCTATGCATTTGATTAGCTTGCAGCAATCCAGGGATTTGATAGAGACCTGGTTTAAGAGCACAGCCTTTGTAAGGTGGGAGTGAAGTGACGCAGACTGTGCAGTGATTCAAAAAGGTGAGGAGAACTGCCTCCCTCCCTGTTAAACTCCACTGGAAATGCTCAGTCTTCAAGTTCTTTGGAGAATCAGGTCGTTTAAGACCAAAGAGATGATTCCAGAAGCAAGAAGGAACTTAGAAACCTAAGGTTCTTAAAGTAAAACCTTGACCTTGCTGGTACTATCCAAAGGTCCTGGTTTCTGAAGCATTCCAAGATCTCACCTTCCCATCTGCGCTTTTTTTAATCCAATGTGTCAGTGCTGAAAATCTTTCACATTTCATGGCCAAAATCACATCATGGCAAGACAGGCTTGTTGCAGACCTCTCCGTGTCCCATCCAAGGCCAGGGCTCTGAACAAATTGATCTCATTGAAGGTGTCAGGTCGCATGGGGCATTGAGCAATCTGGTCTAGTGGAAAGTGTCCCTGCCCATGGTGAGCACTTGGAATGAGATGATCTTTAAGGTCCCTTCCGGCCCAAATCATTCTGTGATTCTATGATACCCTGTCCCTCCTTATTGAGGGAGTTGGACTAGATGACCTTTAAGATCCCTTCCAACTCCAACTATTCAATGATTCTAGGATTTAATCTGCTGCATCTTCCTGTTGGAAGAGAAACCAGCAATGACACCGATCAGATGGTCACACTGGAGTCTAGAACTCCTTGCTCTCTGACTCCACTAATGGAAGTGGTTTTGTGGAAGGAACGTGGGTCCCAGTGCCAGGTAGGAATTCCATGTTAAGTTGCTTCCTGCCAGCTTTAAACCTCTTCCAGTGAGAGAGCTGGGCCATACGGTCTTGTGGACAATCCCCAGTCCAGATGGACTCCACCTGTGGTCTGGGTGTACCACAAACACAGCATGGGAATTGGGGCACCTTGCTGGGAATTCTGGTCAAAAACCACTTCAAGAAAACTGGACCTGGACCAGCTTGTCCTGCATCACCCGATGTTTGTGCTGGGAATGGAAATGATGCTCCTTCCCTCTTTCCTCACACCTTGCGCTCTCCCAGCACACCGGTGCTGTGTTCTGGCAGGGTTTGCTGAGAAACCTTCTGCAACCCTGGAAGGAGGGAGGGCTCAGCCTCAGACTCTCAGAAACCCATGTTCTTTTGTGCCTGAGAGCTTGCTGGGCACGCTCACTACATTTTTAACAACGAGACCATTGGCAGAACTTTCTAAAATCCTTGGTTTCCCGCACCAGAAAACAAAGAGAGCCAAACCCTTTCCACTGAGCTGCTGTGGATTGTTCGTGTTTCTTGCTTTGCTGCAGGAAGCACGAGAAGCCAATGTCTTTAAGAGCGGGGATCCAAGCAGCTTTCTCACATCTCCTTGGTGTTTTGTTCAGATCAATTTATAGAAAACATTTTTCAAATTCTGGTCAAATCTACCATTAGGAACAATTCCCCTTATTCATTCAACATTTTCCTTTGTTTAATTTAATGGGATTTCTCTGAAATTTCATCTTATGCCAACCAAAAAATGTCTTTCCTTTCGTAGTGGTTTACAGCCCTCATATACGTGCAGACAGTTATCATATCCTCTCTTAGTCATTATTTGGCCAACTTAGCAATATTTAGGTATTTTAATCTTTTCTCGTAAGCTGTTCCCTTTTGGCTCTTCGTTATTTTTATTACTTTTTTTTTTCTTTAATTTTTATTTTTCCTTTCCTCCTCCCTCCCGGAGCTGTCTCTGTGTTGTTGATACATTTCTGAGGTTCCCTGAGTGGGGAAGCGTTTAAGAAATGAGACTGTCACCATCACCACACTTTGGAAAACTCTTCTCTCTCTGGTTGATTCAGCTTCATCTCTCTTTTTGGAGTGCCCATAAAGAACAAGTTTTCCACTGCCATATCCTACAGGCAGCAGAGATCAGATGTGTTCCCCTTTGGTGGTCACAAACACCCCTACATGCACAGAGACTTTTTCTGCTCGAGGTGATTCAGCCTGAGCTGAGGGTTTGCCAATAATTCAGCCCCAGTGTTTTTCCCAAGTGTTTCCATCCATCTGCAAAGGCCATGCACGTTTTGTTTGCTGTTTCTTCCAGTTTATTAATGAAGAAATGAGATATAATCAGGCTTAACACATTTTCCTCTCCAAGCAGCACCTCCTTCATCTCCTCAGAGCTGACATGTCAAAATTTATCTTAGCTTATGGTGTTTCAGCCAATGCAGAGACCCCAGACAAGCACTTATATCCAGGCCAGATTGAGTCAATCTTTCAAGTAAGGTTTTATGAGATTATCAAACGCTTCACTAAAACACAGATAGATTTGCCCAGAAACCATTGGGGCTGTTTCAATCTTCCTGGCCAGGCAATTAAAGTTGGAGTAGCCGGTCACAAGATTGTGAATATCTCTTATGGAGGTCTTCTGCTAGTTTGGAGCCAAAAGCAGTGGTTTGAAACTAACTTTCTCCCTTGCTGAAACTCTCTGAGATCCAGCTGCTGTATCAGCACCCCAGAGCTGTTTAGTAGGAGGAGCAAAACTGGGCACAACTCCTGGACCGGACAGATCCGAGTGCTGTTCGTGTGAAATTCAGTTGCAAAGCCAAAGAGGGCCTGGACACCGTATCAACCTTGTCAGTGTCCTGCTGTGCCATAGCTGAACCCCCTTGTCTCTTGGCTGCTCTGCACAGCTCCATGGTGCCAAGACTGGCAGAGGGACTTGATGTCCATGCATGTGGATGTGCTCTGACAGCACCTGGGGGTTGCTCTGGGTCACCTTAACAAAGGAAACTAAGGACCGGGAAAGGAGAAGCCCAAGACCTGAGGCCACTCTGTGTTGGCTTGTCATCACCTGACTTAATAGTTAACATTATTATTACATTTAAGAGAGAACATAAGGAATGCATTTGTCTGGAATTACTTATCACTTGGAAGTCTAGGCTCCCAAGAAGATACGAACAGCTTTAGCAGGTCAGGCTGGAAGCCCAAGCCAAATAACCTCCTATCTGCACCAGTAGTGAGAGCCCAGGAAGGAGAACAAATGTAGGTCAGTTCCACAGCGATACTTCCCCCCAGACACTTGCCCAGCCTACAGTGGTTTCTGGCTCAGGCACTTTCTGAACCAGACGTGGAGTCTTTCTGTTTAATACAAAACCCAGATGGATTTTAAAAACCTCCGATGATTTTTTCTTCCCTGAATGCATCCAGTAAGCTTTTAGCACTCCCAGCATCCTGTGGCAAGGAGTCCCACAAGATGACGAAGCATGGTGTCAAGGATTGCCCCTTCTTGGTTCAAACTGCCAGCTACCAGCTTCATTTTGTGCTTCCAAGCTTTTGTGTTAGAAGAAAAACCAGCAAACAGCTGCTTGCTGTTCTTTCCATGTCATTTGTAATTCCTGAGAACTCCATCATATCCTCTCAGTCATCTCTTTTTTGGCTGAAGAAACATTGGATAGTTCTCACATGGAAGACTAAGTCTTTAGCTGGATTTGGTGCCATCCTCTAAGCCTGTTTGAGTGTGTTCCTTTAGGACCTGGAAGATTTCAGGTATTCCAGGTGGAGATGCACCAAAGGTTTATAAAAGAACAGCTCCTCTCTCTCTCTCTTTCTCCCCCTCCCCTTCATTTCTTTCTTGAGAGCTACAAATTATTATCAAACTATTTCACAGGATAATCCCTATCATAGATCTGACTCTCCTCAGTGATTAGAGGAGCTGAACAGAATCAGAGTTATCCAGCACCCCCTCCCCTTGTCTATCACTGGACATTTCTCTGTCCTGCCTTTTACCTGATGTTTTCTCACTCAGCCATGTACTTCCAGATGGATTTTTGGCATCTCATCACAGTCAGCTTTCATCTTTAGCCCCTGAATAATTTAGTCCTATCAGCAGGGTGGACTCATCACTTTGTCTCCTTTCTCACATCATGACTTCTTTTCCATTTTTCCGTGGTTTGACACCAGATCCTAATCTATCTGTCGAGTGGAGTGACCCACACAGAGCTGTGTCTTTAGTGACTGCTGAAATGCCTTGGAAAGCATCTTTCCCTGCTAGGATGAGTGATGTGGGAAGAGAAGTAGAAAGAAATTTCCTCTTATTCCTGGAAATAAAGGACAATTGTTCTTAAAGTCTGCAGACGTCTGGCTATTACATCATCTGGGGCTCTTTTCTAGCTCACAGTCCCTTAACAAAGGAGATGCATTTCCTTCAAGGAATTTCACCATTTACACATCTGATATTAATTCTTATTGGGCCAAAACAAGAATAGGCACAAGTGGCTTTTTCAGTCTATGTTTATTTTTTCCCAGGCCACAAAACATCCATTGACTGTGAAACTTAGATTTGCTGCATAACAAATGCCTGCTCATAATAAGTTAATAAAGCTGTTTCAGAAATAACAGCAGAAGAAGCTACAGTTGCTGACCTAAGGAAAAAAAACAACAAATAAATACAAGCAACATTCAGTTTGAATTTGATTGTTTATTAAATATTTATTACAGTATCTGAGAACTGAGGAAATTTCATTCTGCCCAGCTGGTCATTCTGAGATTTTGAAGTCAGCCAAGAGATTGCAAAAGGGATATCTCGTGCCTCCTGGGAGTTATAAATCACACTTTGAGACTGCAACTTGGTTCTTTGCTCCTATTTCCCCACCCCTGAGACAAGGAGGAAGTTTCTTTACACACTTATATGGGAGAAAGCTTTAATTCAGGAAGTGTTATAGAAAACACAGAACTCTCGATTGTCAGTAGCCCTGGTGGTTATGAATAAAATGAGCCAGGAGAAAATCCTTGGTCCTGGGGTGTCAGGACCTGTAGCCCTTGGGATGGTCCCTGGGAGCCAGGCATGGCCTTGGAGCACTGCTCAGGTCCAAGTGTTTCTCACCTTTCTCATCAGTCAGTGCAGTGGCTGAGCAAACATGCACAGAAGGGAATATCTGGGTCAGAAAAGGGAATTAAAGGCGATGTTGATTACAATCTAAATATTGCCCCCTTTGAAGCGAGCAGCTCTGTGTTTGGGGAGGATCAGATACGCTTTTCTCACAGTTTGAGGCACATCATGAGTTATTTTGTGTTCTTGTTGTTGGGAACATGATTTCATAGCAGCCTATTGCAAAGGGCTAACTGAGGTAAAGGGCAGGGAAGGCACTGGGATACAGATGCCTTGTGGTCACTGCCTGCTCTCTGACTGAAAAATCCTTCTTTTGTTCTATAATACAACCAGCAGCAATCTTCCAGTGCAACTGCAAGGTGGGGAGAGCAGGAGGGTCAGGAAATTACCAGGGAAATTCTCTCTGCCATGCACGATCCCTCCTTAGTCCTTTATTGAGTCTAAGGAGCTGCTTTGAGCTTAATTCCTGCCTGGGAAGGCTTTATTCCTTCCCTTTCTCTGTATTCAGTAGGGCAATAAAGTCAGGTCAGTGCTGTATTCCAGCCCTGCCACACATTCCAGTGCCCTGCATTTAAAGGGTGTGTTTTGGAAACAAGCCTCCTTTTTTTCTCCCGTTTATTCCAATTCTCATACTTTTCCTAAGCATCTGTTACAGGGAAAAGTCAGTGGGTGTCAGTGTCATTCAGGATCAGGCCGGGACAAGCAGGGCTCTCTTACGTCAGTGCTTTCCAGGGTTTTACCACATTTGGATGCAGCGTGGAGTCAGAGATCTGGGATGAATTGCTCTTGCACATCTTTTTTTGTCACTGAGATAGAAAACAGAAAGCATCAGCTGGTAATAAATTCCCAGATGTGCTAAGTAACACACAATGGAGGGCCTTTCAGCAAACTGTCAGAAGGAGGGGACTTCACTGGGAGCAGGAAAGGGCAGGCTGTCTCTCTGCAGAGTTTTGGGGTTTCCAGCTGCTCCCCAACCTATTACAACCTCATTTATCTGCTTCATCCCCATCCCCTGTCCTGCCTCTGCTGCAGGCAGGGGCTGTGCTGAGGATAAGGAGCTTCATCCTCTCCAGGGGTGCTGGAGCTGTGATAACAACACCAGTGCTGAGGAGGTTTCTGAGAGTTTAAGGGTTTTGGCAGATCACAGAATCACGGTATCACAGAATATGCTGAGTTGGAAGGGACTCCCAAGGATAATCGAGTCCAACTCCTGTCCTTGCACAGGACCCTCCCCAAGAGCCACATCATGCTGGGACCATTTTCTTAACTAAAAAAAAAAAAAGGAAATCAGATATTTGGTATTTCTGAGTTGCCACCCTCCAAAAAGAACAACAGGCTGGGTCGGGAACAAGACGAAAGGACAAACCTATGGCTCCAAGCCTGCAGGAAGCATTTCCATGCCATGCTGAACACTTAGCCAGTCTGCCCTCAGCAGAGCTACCAAAAGTTGTTTTTTATGGCCAGACATCACTTTCTTCTGAATATGAAAACCCAGAGATAAAAAGGCCTTTATTTACAAGTGTTGGAGCAGAGAGGTTGCAAACTGCATCCCTGAGCCAGCAAAGGTTCCGGGATGGGGGTGGGAGCAGAGTGGGAAGTCAGTGGTACAGGATATTGGGAATGACCCACAACACTTTGCCCCAGCACCTCTGGTCTCTTTGGCACTCTTTGCACTGGGGTCTTGGGAATTTTGCCTGCACAAATGCACAGAAAAAATGGAAATTAAATAGAATCCAGCTTTTCACTTATCCCATGCAAGCTTGATCCTTAACCATCTCTTACAATGTTTTCTTGGGGTGGCTCACCTAACTTGGGAAGTTATAGGGCACGGATGAGGCAATCAGGGAGAGGAGTGTTGGAGGCGAGTTCCCTTTGCAGAAGCAAAGTGAGACCCTCTCTGCACCCCCAGCTGCCCTGGTGGGCAAAGACCAGAATATTTCTGGGCTCAAAAACTGCATTATCTGTAGAATGTGCTACAGATTCTTTTCTGGTGTATGTAAACAAGAGTTGCAGTTTTAAAGCTTTCTGTCTGAAAAAATGACCCGAAGGAGGTTCCTTTTACGAGTCAAAGTCCATGACGTGAGCCTTGCTCCAATTATTCCTACACACTGCGACGACAAATGGGTCTAGCTGGGAGCCTTGCCACTTCCCTCCTTTCCATGTAGAAATAAGGGAAAGGTTGAGAACCGAGGTTGTGAATCCCTGCTGTACCCCTGGAAAGTAATAATAGCAGCATCAGTAATAGCTCTTAAATCAGGAGGACTCGCTGCAGCCTCGCTCCCACGAGCTTTTCATGACAGCCCTGAGCGTTCACGGGAATGACATGTTCCCAGCAAGAACATTCTCATTTGCATTATGGCAGGACATGGAGACCCAAGTTAGATTTTAAGTGTTGAGCAAACCTGATGTGACAACATGGTCCTTGTTTCCATACGCTGTTTAGACTAAGCTGACCCCTTTCAGACCCTCCTCCCTGCTCCCAATGAAAGCTTTGTGGAAAGGCTCAAGCAACGCAACGAATTAAAAAGTATCAAAGCAGGAGAGAAAAGAAGGCAAAAAAACATTTGAACCTTCACTGGCTCCGGAATTCCTGCAAGATCTCATTGTCTCTTTTTGAAAAACAGTAAAATCAGAGCCAGGTTAAAAATCTGTTCTGTTCTTCTACGCAAACACTGTGCCAAAGCAGAGTGTTTTATTAACACGAGGGTGAGAAGTAAGCTGACACACTGTGTTAGCCACAAAGCCACCGAGCAGTCCCAAATATCATCGTCAGACCAAACTGCACTCTCTGACTACAATCTAAACTGCTCCGTCCTGATTTTGCAAAATGATTAAATTCATGTTCGTATGGAAGTTCAGCCTCCAATCTGTAAGGAGTCCAGTGTTCGGCTCCAAATCCCTTCACAGCAGATAGAAATGACTCATTAAATGCAACATGCCTTGGATCGGGTTCCTATCTGGGAAACTCCTTAAAATGAGAGTTCACATATGTACGATCCACTGAAATAATCTCACTGTTTTATTTCTACCCTTGTGCAAGTAAAAGTTGAAAAGTAAGGAAGCTGATTTTTCCCAGGAAATAGAAAAATAAGGAGAAAATTATATCCTAATAGATTAACATTAATTCTCCTTGTGGGATGAACATTTCAAATCAGAGGACCAATTTACCGTGCCTAATGATTTCAGGAGCACAAATCCCACAAGAGATAATAGGACTTCCCTTTAAATTCACCTGTGCACCTTTAAAAATGCTTCCTCTAATTACAAAGCTGTTATTATGGTGCAATGTGTGCATATTAGGTATACACAGAGGAAGGATAACACGCAATACTCATTAAATCAGCCAGAAAATATGCATTTTCAAGAAATAATTCAATGGGTTTTCTTTGTGTTCAGCTTGAAGGTTGCTTAAGTTTTATCTACAGGAAATTATAAGCAAGATTATTTTTTCTAAGTGTTTTTGCTTTCTTTTTTTGGTAAAACAAAATAGAAAATTAAGATATATATCTTTTACTGCAAGAACTATGCCATTAAATATAGTGATGTTGTGCAAATTACAGACAACTAAAAGTGAGCTTGCAATAAATGCAAATATAAAATACAATGCAATAAGTTTCTGCTGTTCGTAAGTAAGTATGATGTAATATATAAAATGGTGTTCACTATTTATGATTTTTTGAAGTACTGCACTGTGATTTTAAAATGGAACTGATACCTGCAATCTTCATAGGAATATAATCCCTTCACTGGTGTTCATATCAGTGTAAGGCACTGGTTTTAAATGTCATTTTGTCCTGAGAAGAATATTTTATAATATTAAATTTTCAATATATATTGTGGCTCTTAATGTGGTCCATGATTTACAACCGATTTCGTTTTGCAGATCGGGACTTCTATGTTTCAGAGAAATATTTTGCCAGCGTTGTTATTCCCTTCTAAAATTCCCTTTCAATGGTAATGTATTTTTAAAGAGTGAAGCTCAAGACCAGAAATAGCACGTATTTTTTGAAAACTATGCAGCCTTGTATAGCTTTCATATACAGCCTAACATTCATCATCATCTCCCTGCTGCTTCAGAGCCACTAATGTTATTATTCTCTTCTATTTTTTTTTCTCTAGGTAGAAATATTAATGAGATACCATTTCCCTGCTTTTGTAAAAATCTCTCTGCTGTTGCTTGTTGAGTGGATAAAACCCCCAAAGCCAGTGAGCAGCGAGCCCACCGCTGAAACCCCACGCTAACATTTCCAGCTCCGTAAACTCACCAAACACGCTTCCCATTTCACCCTGGTCCCCTGCCTTTGCTTTCCGCTGCCCCCAAATTTCAGCAGCAAAAATTCTCCCCAGCCCACACCTTCACCATCAAAGGATGCGAGACCTTACAACAGAGGCAGGTCGGAAAAAAACCCACCCCACAAACAACCAACCGGGCAAACTGATTAAACAGCGGTGAAAAAAAACGCTCTTAGACATCAGATTTCCTGAGCTTTTTCCCCTCTCTCGCTGCACTACTTACTTGTAATTACGTCTGGGGCCATTCCTTCCTATTCCACAGGATAAACTGCAATATACTGCTCGGCAGTTTTGTCTCGAGCTCTTTAAACACTAGAGACCTTATAAGCAAACAACCTTTTTTTCCTGCCTGTTATGAAATTTTAATGATCTTCCAAGGCTCTCAAAATCAAACCAACTTTCTTCCCTCCCCCTGCCCCAACAACTTGGCTCCTTTGTACCTTTTGTTTCAGAACTGTGCCCAAACTAAATATACCAAACCGGGAGGGATCTGTAGCTTTAAAATAAGGGTTAAAGTGGCCCTTGTTTTCCTGCGTGTCTTCCCGTTCCTGCTAAACTGGGGGGTTTCGCTTGGGAAGCATTGGAAAAAGCAGGTTGGGGACTGGAAACCGGAGCAGAGATGCGGTGCTTGGACAGAGAGAGTCCTCAGAAGGGGTTTCATGGAGGGGATGAGGGTGCCAGCGCCGGCGTGTGCCAAACAGCTTTGTGATGGATGTGTTTATCCTTCAAACTAAGGTCCCATTCAACGCTGCCATGGCCGGGATCGGGAAGGCGGGCGGCGGGAGAAGTGCTGGGCGAGCACGGGCAGTGTGTTAAGGCGCCTTGTTCAAGCACTCCCTGAAGTGCCAGTGCAACAGTTCACATTAAAGATGATCTGCAGACCTTAAGGATCACTGTAAAGGACCCCAAAAGAGCTTTATTTTGGCGGGAGAGAGGACAAACTCCTTCCACAGCCTTTCCCACCTCCGGACACGGCTGGACTCAAAGGACCGCAATGTACGGGGAGCTACGAGGTGACGAGAAATGCTGTGAAATGAGTGAAATCCTGGCTAGTCCCTGTTGCTGGAATGTATTTTCTCAACTCAGTGCTTGTCTGGAGATGGTGGATAGTGCCCTAAACTCTGCCAAAGGTATCTTTGCAGTTCTTGTCAATCCTCTTGACCTCAATAGCTCCAAACTCATAGTACTTGACTCCTCTGTAACACCTCCTGCTCCCAGTCCTGCGCTGCTCAGGCATAGGTGGAAATCACAGCCTTTCTGAACAGTCCCTAATTTATGCCAAGTGCTGTCAGTCAGGACGGAGACAACTGGCTGGGAATCCTTAAAATGCCAGTTGGTACCCCTGAAATATAGCAAACAGCCATTACAAGTGGAGTTAGCAGGTTGCAGCCCAAATTTCCCTCCAGAATTTGATGTGCAGAGAGCACCAGAACAAAACATGACCCGTAACAACCCATGGAGCCTGCTGTGCTTCCAAAGGCAGATTTTAGAGAAAGATGATGTGCAACACTTGATGTGAATAATAAAGATCTGGAATGTGTAGTTGGAATTTCACAACTTTCAAGAGTGTTTTGCTGTCTCAAGATGAGGAGACCTGACCTAACTGCCCTTGGTTCCAGAGGAGGAAGATGTTTGGTGGCTGTGCTGTCTCCATTTTATTGTCCTCATCAGTCCATTGGCATATGGATGGAGGAGAAGAGAAGAAATCTCTACAAGAAAAGTCCATTGAAGGCATTTGGGGGAAGAAGGAGAGGAAGAATTAGAGGCAACAGTGTGGGTCATGGGTTGCAGACTGGGTATTTGGGAGGTGTCCAAGAAGCCCCAGAGCATCCCTGTTGACAACAAATCCTCCCCATGAAGGGAGGAAGGGGCTGCACTTCCAAATTGCCCCCAGCCCTCCTCATTCAGCATTTAACCTTCTGCAAGGGGCCGGAGCACAGCGGAGCACGGCCAAGGGCCAGCCTGGGAACGGGGGCCGGGTTAGGATTCACACACATCGGTAGCTCACTCCCACGGCCCTGGGCAGCATTGTTCTCCAAAAGCAGACATGTTTCCTTCCAAGGAGCAGGCATGGAAAGAAAAACACACACGAAAACAAATCATCTCGTCCTTCCTTCTCCGGATGGCGTGCAGCCCACTCCTGCTTGTCACTGAGGCTCAAGGGGGACACGTTACAAGTCTGGCAGAAGCGATGGAGGGATGAAGAAGTCATCTACAGGTCTCTCTTCCCTGGAAAATCTACTCTTGAGGATGGCTGACCCTACCAAGATTTCTCCTTGACCTCTCCTATGTGCATCTCCCTGCTGACAGCTCATCTCAGCACATCTGAAAGGCAGGCAAGGGATACTTGGGGGTTTCCATGTGTGAGACTCTTTCTCTACTCTAAATTAACTCACGGCTCTGTCAGGCTTCTCTAATATCCACCCAGGGCACCTCCCTGCCTTTCTCTGAGATCCGGAGCTTTCCGAATGTCTTTCGAGGTTTTGGTGCTTTGCTTGGGGAGAAATCACTGCAGAAAGAGGTAGAAACAGCTGTGGGTTATTGCATCCTTCCTCTGGGGCTGCACCCAGTCCTCATGCTCCAAAGGCATTGGGGGTAAAGCTATGAAGATAAAAAACCCCGTGTGTTTTGAAGGGGATAAACCCACCCTTTGCCACGGGATCTTGCACTTGCCGCCCCAGCTCCACTATCTCTCCCTCATCAACTATTTTTTTAAGCTTTCTCTCCTCGCCAAATATTCAGTAAATCATAACAGGCTCAAAACACAGTTGGGCATCTGCCCCGCTGCTGGGGCTTTTGGCTGCTTTTAGATCATTAAACAGGCCTGGCTCTACACAACCTGACAAATACGAGGTGAACTTTACCCCCAGGGCTGCCACCTTCGCACAACAAGGGCACATATTCCACAGCTGGGGAGCTGTTATTCGACTCGCACTGTACCACAGGTCAGAATTTATGACTTTGTTATTATTATGTTTGTGAGTTTTACGGCCACGCGGGTCCCGCGGGAACCTGCAGCACTTTCGCTTGGCCATGTCAGTCAGACATTCATAACGCACCAAAGAGGAAGCATTGAAAATGCTGGGAATATCCTGTCTAACACTGTCTCTCATCTCTGTGACCCCCAGGTAAGGGCCAGACTTTGTTTGCACCCAACAGCGGAGGAAGCTGATAAAGGGCATAAGAGGAACATGGAGGGGGAGTGAGTGGCAGTGAACACTCAGCAGCGTTACTGCCAGACACTCTGCTGCCCTGTTTGTTCCCTCTAATGACACATGTCCCAAATTTCCTGATCATAACAGTCATCATGTTGCTCTTGGTGTTTTATTGCCCTCTGATGTTGAGCCAGGAGCTTCACAATGGGAGTTAACCTGATGTTAATGAGTTTAACCACTCCAGTTCATCTGCTGACTCCTCAGAGCGTTAATGGCTTCAGGGGGACACACAGAGGTGTTTTCACTCACGTACAATGTGCAAACACACCACACTCTGCCCAGACTTTACTGGGAGCCAGCAGCAGCAATGCTGACAACTCAGAACCTTTGCTTTTTGTCTCATGGATGCCCCGGGTCTGTCAGGGATGGTGTCACTGGTGGGGTGAAGTATCTGGGGTGGGAACTTTTCCCCATAGGTGCAATGGATGGATGTCCAGGAGCATCTGTCAGGCTTCCTTTTGGGGACTGGAATGAGCAAACCTCTCTGCTGTGATGTGGCTTGGAGGGCCACTGGCATGGTGGCATCTCTTACTGAGCAGGACCAAGCCATCCAGTGTGCTTAACCATCAGAAATGCTGCTTTTTGGCCATCTGGCCCCCCTGTATCAGCATGGTCCTTCCCACTAAGGTTTTGCAGTCCTCAGGGATCTTCAGTCTTTAGAAAAGTCCCAAGCTTTCCAAGCAGCAAATGGCCTCATCCCCAAGGAGCCCCAGCACCTCCTTCCATCCACAACCAAGAGCTGACAGTGGCTTTTCCATCATCTCCCTTTCTGGGGACATCCAGGCCAGGGACCAGAAGATCTGATGGAGGTGTTATAGGCCAGGTCTGAGATCTTTGCCCAAGCCACTGGCCTCTGAAGCCATAACACAACAAGGTCAAGATATCTTCAGAATTTCCCCCCCTTTTCCTCCTTCCCTGCTCCCTCTTTCACCCTCTCCCAGGAAGGACTGTAGCACCCAGACCTCCAGGAGTCACCTCCCTTAACAGGCATCATGTTTAAGGCCACAATGACACTGTATTTTAGAGACCTAGAGTTTGACATTCCTCACATTTGGATGTAGAAAACATCCAAGCAATGTCATCCTTTCATTGCCTGTCCATCCTGGACAAACAAGGGTGTGCAGACATGTGCAATTATTATTGGGATCCACAAACCTCTCATTTGGGATCACACTGTGCAAGCCACTCTTGAACACATGCACACACTGAACTTAAAGACCACATGTAATAATAAATATCTAACTCCCAGGCATCCAATGATATGGTTATTCCGTAGCCCAGGATAAACTTTCTAACCACCTTTTTTTCGCTCCAGTCTGAAGAAATGATTCCATTCTCCACCTGTCCATCGAATATATCATCTTAATTCAGCATACCCCAGCTCCTGCTGGGCAAAG
The DNA here is from genome assembly GCA_013396755.1 of Sclerurus mexicanus. NCBI lineage: Eukaryota > Metazoa > Chordata > Aves > Passeriformes > Furnariidae > Sclerurus > Sclerurus mexicanus. The sequence continues at coordinate 1,424,304 of VWZF01004478.1, read as the reverse complement.
GCAACTGGATACCCCCAAGCAAAGGCCAGAGCAGGAGTCCTTTAACCTAATAAGGCAGACAAGGCTACAAAGGCATCTACAATTCCCCTGGATTTTCCTCTAGGGAGGCAGGTGCTATTGATCCTTGAAGGGCACAAACATCTGACACAAGCATGGCTTTGTGTCATGCCTTTCTTCCACTGCCCTGTGTTCCTGTACTATAATGGCTGGTTTCTCAGCTGAGATCATAAAGTCATGGAATCCTATAATAGTTTGAGTTGGAAGGGACCTTAAAGCTCATCTTTTTCAAACCACCTGCTGTGGTTGCTCCCAGGTTGCTACAAGCGCCACCTAACCTGGCCTTGGACACTTCCAGGGATGGGGCAGCCACAGCTTCTCTGGGCACCCTGTGCCAGGGCCTGCCCACCCTCACAGGGAAGGATTTCTTCCATATATCTAATCTAAATCTACCTTCTTTCCTTTAGAAACCACTCTTAATTGTCTTATCTGTACATTCTCTTATCAAAAGTCCCTCTCCAGCTTTCAGTTGCTGGATTTTTGGCAGCAATTACCCAGAGCACCTACAGTGGCTGGATTAGTGTCATCACCACATGCCTTCCATCTGCAAATCCCTGTCTCAGGCTCTTGTGTTGAGGATGACCCTAAAACCCACGTGGCTGATGGTCAAGAGGCTGCATAACCAGCAAAAATGAAATAAAGCCATAGGAAGCTGGAATGGATCCTCTTGTCTTGTATCTCCACCTGCAAGGTCCCAGCAACACGTGGGAGGACAAGAGGGAGAGGAGCATCCAAAGAGCTGCTGCCAAATGGCAATGGGAGGGATTTTCTGAGGACTTGGTGGGAGAACAGGAGACATTCAGTGTCCCCAGAGCCTGCAGGGTCTCCCACATGTGCCGGCAGTTCACACTCTGGCTTTTACGAGGTGTGAGGAGCTGCTGGAAGGCATTTTCCTCAGCTTGTTGGGGAGGCTCATGCAAAGCCCTCCTGGTGAGAGCAGGCTCTCAGCCCAGGTGTGAGGGACAGCAGTCAGTGGAGCTCCTGGAGTCTGCATGTACCAACCTGGAGAATGGGCATGGGAAAAGGTCAGAAACGGAACACATGATTTATTAAAAAAAAAATAAAATAGCTCTCTGCTCCAGCACAGAAATGCTTTTCTACAGTAGGAGAATTTCCCTCTTGCAGGAGGTTCTGAATGAGGAAACCAAAATTTTCAAAAGGGGAAAAGCAGAGAGAAGATGGAGATAAACTTCCTCTCCGATGCTGTAGGCAGAGGTTGGACAAACACATTCCGCTTTTCTGACACTCAGCAGAAAGAAAGGCAGGAAGAAAGGAGGATCTGATTTCACGTGTCTCATCTTAACGAGCCCAATCTCACACATGCCTTTAGTGACAAGAAGACGTTCTGCAGGCACTCAAGTGCCTGTGGATGGATTTGTGCCCACGTGTGATGCAGGGCTGAGCCGCCTCCGTTAAGCCCAGCTCCCACCTCGGGCACGTAAATTAATCCTTGTGGGCGCTTGGGTTTGCTCTTCACGCTCTCAGCGAAATGTTAGACCTTTGTGTGCTGCGTGAGAGGGAGAAAAGGCAGCGTTTCCCCTGGCAGGCAGGGTGACCTGGCACTATTCTGGTCCTGGCACCCCCCAGACCCACTCACATTTTTTTTATTTCTCATTACATCCTGCGCAAATTCCTTCTGGTCTGAGAGTTTCCATTCTTGATCTCTGTCCAAAGGTGAGTGTTCGCTGTTGAAAGTTTGTTCTAAATTGATTTAACTATTTTTAAAAGTTCCTCATTGCTGAATAAATACACTTTTCCCCCTGCAAATGTGTTTCCCTGATTTTCTCCTCCAAAGGGAGCAGTGGGGATATAGTAAAGTGTTTTAGAAAGAATAGTCTGGTTGATACCAAGGGAGACAAATGAAAGAGAAACAAAGAAAGCAAACAGGATATTTATGGCAACTCTAGAGAGCTCTCTGTATGTAGCCATTAAAAATAGCCCTCAAATGAACAATATTGGCTTTCTGCTCTATCCTCAAACGCAGAGGACAACCTTTGAAAGACTCCTACGCACATCCAAGGCTTGTGTGGGGAACTGTGGATTGGCAGGTGAAAGGAAATAATCCTGAGCACGTCCTTAACCTGCATGAAAAGCAGTTTGACTTGTGCACACACTGGAATACACACACTGGTTTGTTTTTAGATGTAGTTTAACCATTCACTCCACATTTCCTTGAAGAAAACTCGCAGTTCTTCAGGGCAAAGAAAAAGGTCGCAAAATTAGGCAGCTCCCGTGCCTTTTCCTGCTTTGAATTTTGAGTTGCTATCTGTCCTCTTGAAAAAGTGAGTCAATAAAACAGTCCCTCAAGAAAAAAATCACTGTTCTTCCAATTTTCTAAATAAACGCAAGAGGAAAGCCATACAAGGTTTATATATTTTCCAAGAGCCTCTTAAAAAAAGTGAAAGTCACACTGTTTTCCCAGTTTAGGCATCCCTAATTTACAGTGAATAGATCTTGCTGCATTAGCAATTTCCATCTCCAGTGAGTGACTCCAAAAAGGTCCTGCATTGCACAAATGTCAATTTTTTCCCTTCCAAAAAACCAAACTGCTGTTTCCCTCTCTGTGCACAAACATTTGTCACTGTTATAACCTGGGGTCTTCCACTCTTGGTTGGAAAGAACCTGAAGGGAAGTATTGCCTGAGCGACATCTCCCGTAGACAGCTTTGTCCTTTCTGCTCCTTTCTCCAGCAAACATATCAAATACTGCTTTAGAAAGCTGGCTGGAACAAGCCAGCCAGTGTTTCAGCATTCATTCTATTTTTCCAGCTGAATTTTACTTTTTTTTTTTAAACATAAATGGCTTCATTAACGTCAATTTGCGGATCTGTTAAGATGTAGGTGGTCTGATGCCTTAAATATGACTGTACAGTTGTTCCACTCCACCACTGAAAAACCCTTCAGCGGGAGACGACGTAAGGAATTACCATCCAGCTCCTTTTTTTTTAGGTTTTTTTTTGTTTTCCAAAACAGCTGTGTCACAGATAGCCCTCCCCTCCCTTTGCTCCTCTGACCTCTTATTCTGCAATCCTCTTGGATTCCCTCCAGGGAGGGCAAATATTCCCTCCACCTTCCCCCAGAATTGTACGTTCCTTTAACCTTGGAACAATCTTTAGCTGCTAAAAATAAACTCACAATTCCAGACTTTCGCCGGCTCTTCTCGTGCCACAAGTGCATTTTGACATTCTGTTCTCCCTGGTGGATCACATGCACCGGCCCTGCCTCCTTGCCAAGGCTGACAAAAGCACAACGTGTCACCAACGTTTTGAACAGGAATTCCAATGACCAGACGAAAAAAACAACAACAACAAAAAACACCCCAATGATGTGCTGAGAAGCTTTTTCATATGATGACCAACAGAGAAAAAAAAAAAAAAATCACAGAATTCCAGACTCATGGAAACTCCAAATGGAAAATCATTCAGGTCATCCAGGCAGTTTCTTTGCTAATTCAAGACAATCCCCTGTGCCACTGGCTGGTTTAAAAGCCCCAAATGAGAGATCCCTTACCAATATCTAAGAAGATTCTCCAAAATCCAAGGTATCCCCCAGTATTTCTGACATTTAGGCTGAATTCCTCCTCTCAGAATGATATCCTGTCCCTTCCCATCATGGACCTCATCAGCACCACTCCCTCCATCCCATCTTCATGGAAGCACTCGAGGTATTGGGACTGTCTCCCTAAGAAACGTTTATTTTTCCCGTGAATATTTGTAGGGTAATATGCCTGCCTGCTGTTTTATCAAAACTGAGGTACTCAATGATCTTAGAGGTCTTTTCCAAACCAAATGATTCCATGTTTCCAAGTAGGATAAATTAGCTTTCAGCTTTCCAAATTTCCTTTGGTTTTGACTGTTCTTTATCCTGGTGACTCCTTTGAATATCACAAAATTAGTCAATTCTTTGCTAGTAATGAGGGACAGTGGGTGGGGTGGGGTGACCTGACCACAGAAGAGAAATCATCTCCTGGATGTCACCCCCACACACATCCCAAGAGCACATTTTTTTCCCCAATATTAAATTACATTTGCAAAAAATGAGTGATTTGCTGTTTGTCAGCAAGATATCAGATTTTAATCAGGGTTGGCTTTTTTATTTTTTCCCTTTCATTGAATATCTTTCCTGTTGATAACCCTTTTCTAAAGAATTTGTTGATTTTTTTTGTTTGTTTTGTTTGTTTATTACACTTGTTCTTTTCTGCCCACCTTTCTAAAGCCTCAGAGCAACAGAGGAAGCAGTAGAGGAACATCAGGTCTGATGTAGCTGAAAAATGCTGTGAGTGTAGAATTTTTGCTATAAGTCTGTTCTTTGATCATTTCTTTGCCACTTCTTCCAGAGGAAGCTCCCAGCTATGTTGTGGTGCTTGAACTTCCTTGTCTCCTTGTCCTCTATTCCTTCTGTTCCTTCTCTGCTCTACCTCAGTGTTGTGTTTTGCAAAGACCCACTCCTGGTTCCCATCACACACTTTTAGGTTTCTCCATCCAAGGACCTGCCAAAGGGTCTCTGAGAACACTCTGCTTAAATCTGTCTATGTGACAGTCCCATTTCCCTGTGCTGCTCCAAAGGCCGTTCCATGGACCACCCGTGAGCATGAGCTTTTTTAGGATTCACAAATAATGCTTCAACCAAATCCCACAGGAACAAAGATGTCTCTCTGTCTGTTTGAGGAGAAACTGATTTAATTCTTGCACAGCCACAAGGTATCTCTAAAGGGTACACAGAAATAGCCATAAAAAAATCACATAATGCAGGGATGATCCCCTGGGTATTCCAGACCTGAGACGTGGACAGAAGGTAAAATAGAGTTTCCAGCTGACATCAGTGTTGTTGTACCCCATCTTTGATTTCATTCAGTCTCTCGGACACACCAGTTTCTTTCATTTCGGAGAGATAAAATGCTTGTGTTATTCAAGAGCACCACAGTGAAAAAGGAGTGAAGAAAAGCAAATCTGAGAAGTTAGCACAGAGAGCTCTGACAGGTTGGTGGTCTGGGGTCATTGAACAATCTCTTTCTGGGTTTCCTTGCTGCTGGGAGAAAATCCTCAGGGCTAAAGGTGCACAGCTCCAAGTGAAACCATTTGTATCAGTGTCCTGGTAGATCCATAGATCACTTCCATTTGAGAACTGTCCTCACAATCCCTGCTTGTTCCTGATCAATACTTCACTGTGAATAAAAGGCAACAGAACAAATGGGCAAGATTTATTAACCCTGTTGATATGTTAAAAGCATTCTGTCAAAGAATTTGAAAAATGCTTCTCATATTTAGCGTTCAGAGACAGAAAATCCCTTTTGAGAAAGGAAAGGTATGTAAAATGCATCAGTACCTCAGTGTGGAAATCCAGGCCTGGCTCACTATATACATTACTGATGAATAGGTATTATTGAAAACTGCATGTGGTTCTTAGTGGGGAGAGCAGCTCCACAGAAGAATGAGAAAGTAATTGTCAGCACTCAAGGAGAAACACTGGTCACATCTTTAAGGGAGTTGAGAGAATGGGAGGCTTTAAGATGGTAAAACACAAGATTAATGGAATTGGGAGAAGCTGCTGACAGAATTTCTTGAGGGGAATGAAATTGGAAAGTGATACCGGTTGGGCCGCGGCCCTTGGAAATTTGCAGCAGTCTGAACCGTGCGCAGATCTCCTCAGTGCCATAAAAGCAGGGGCTGAAACCGAAGGAGGATTTGAAACCGCATGTCAGAAAGTCGCTGCTGGCGAGGGATTCCAAAAAGCACGTTGCGGTGCAGAGCATGAGTCACAGCCCACGGTGTGCAGAACGCACGCTACATGAATCCAGCGCCACGCACCGCTCGGTGGGGCGAGCCCCACCTTCAGCGCCGCCATGGAGAGCACCAACCAACCTCAGAGTGCCCCAGCCGCCCAAAAGGGTTTCCAAAGCTTAGGCCAACACACAGGGCAATGAGGAAAGAGCAACACCCGCGGCCAGATCGCTTCCCAGTCTGTGCTTTGGAGGCTACTGGACCGGCATAAAAGGAGCATCCTGCAGGCCAGCCCAGACGGATGTGTTGCTGCTGGGATGAGGGAAAACCAGGAAAATACGGCAAAGAACACGCTGGGTTTGTGTGCAGGTGATATTCTGCTAATTTCGTAGCAATCCTCACAGCAATGCTGAAACACGAGGCAAGCTCACGGCCAGCAGTTTGAAGGCAGGTCTTTTTTCTTCTGTGCCTGGCAAGGAGGCAGGGAGTTTTATTTCAAGCAGACATAGTTTCCATGCCTTTGTCAACTCCAAATTAGACTGTTCTTCTGGAGAACATCTTTAATCAACTGGAAGCTGATCAACCCACTTCATGGGTTGGCCTGTGAGCTGTGCTCCACTTGGAGTTCTCACATTTAAGGCTCTGGATTGCTTAAGCAATGCACTTTAAAAGAAAAGAAATATATATATATATAACTTCTTAGTAAAGAGAAACAAGTAGGACTTTCTCCATAAGGAACCTCCAGCTTCGGAAATAACTGTGCATCACCTGGATGGAAACACCCTCAGATGTCAAGTGGACAGGATTGGAGTGAACAGGCACAATTGTCCCATCAAGCCCTTTGGTGAAATGGTCAAAGACTTTGCCAAAGTCTTGAAGAGCACTCAAGGAAAACGGACCCTTCCAAGAGCACATCCCTCTCCTGGAATGCTGAGGAAATACCTCCTTAAAGCTAAAAACCTGTTTTCTGACTGAAGGGACAGCGTTCACCACTGATTGTAGGAGGTCTTCCCTGTGAGGTCTTCCAAGTCCCCTGTGGCCATGTTGAGCCTACCCAGGCTGTGAAAGCCAAAACCATTTCAGGCAAAGCGAGTACAGAAGTAGGAAAGTCAGATGGAAACATACTTTTTTAAACATTTCTCAACAGAAAGTGAATAAAGTTTGGTCACTTCTTCCACAGTCCATAGCCTGGAATTAGGGATTATAGCAAGATGCAACATCAAAACCATCTTACTGTATTTTTTTCTTATTTTTGTCCTCTTTGAGGAGTTGGGGAGGAGGATTTTGGAGAACACAAGAAAGATGTAAAACAGTCATCTTTCTTACGTGATCTGCTTGGTTTCCTAAATAAAGTGCCATTGGAACACTTCACTCTAAATGGCATTTTCCAACATACCCACAAGTATGTCTTTCCTCCCCGTTGCATGATAATCCAACACCTAGGAAGGCTCAGCCAGCTGGATCACTCGCGGGGCAGACTATTCCAGGAAGTCCCTCAGAAAACAGATGTCAGATCCAGCACTGGAAAAGCTCATGAAGACCTTCCCCCCACGCCAGTCAGAACAAGAGGTTGTTTAGAACCAAACAGAACAAAGCAAAGGGATTTTTTGTGGGTGTGTGTTTTCCAGTTGGTTTGAAACGGAGAGTTAAAATAGTGGATTGAAAATCATGGACTGGAGGAGCATCTGATAGATGCCCCACCGGACAAGGGGGCCTGAATCTCAGAACAGATATTCCATTTGGTCTCTAACTCTCAGTGTAGACTGGAGGAGTTCTTCAGTGGAATATCAGATTTTCAAGTGACTCTGCAGTCTTCCGTCACAACTCGTCATCACTGAGTCAACATATATTAACATCAACATTTCAAGACCTTTTCTGAGAGAAGGGTGGGCTAATTTCACACAGTATTGTCCAAGTGGGGGTGAGAAGCCTCTTCCATCTGCTCTCCCCAGCTGCCAGGGGCTGCCGTGGTTCCACACAAGAAAATGTTAATTGCATGATCACGCTGGGTTTTTTTCCATCCAATCTCCTACTTCATTCAAAGCCTTGGATGGAAAGTACAGTGGGAATGAATCCAGCCTGTGCCTCAAATGGACCAGTTTTTTCAGGTCTCACCTCTTATTTTCCCCAAGAGTTGAAAGGGGCACAGCAATCAGATATCTAAAGGCTTTATAGAATGGGGACAATTTAAGGTTGCTTGGGTGTTCTGGGTCCGAGCACTTCCTAATCTTCTCAGAGCTTGACTTTACAACTTAAACATTCCTTAAATGCTGGTTTTAGATGTGCTGCAGAGTTAAGAAAAGGCTGCCATTGCGGGATATTGCAACTTGGAGTTGTATTAAAAAATGACAAAGAAAAAGCCCAATTATTTAGGATAATCTACAGGGATTATTCTGAGCAGTGGAAGTTAGGACTGCCTGTCATACTTAGCTGTTACCCTGAGACCTACAATGGAGTATTTAAATAAAGTAGATGGGGCAAAGGACTTGAAACCCTTTGCTGTAGGAAACAGTTCTACAATAATCCCATTAAATGGCAGGAAGAAGTGCCATATTTGCATTTTCCTCCTTGGATAAATCATATGTAGGGCTTTGATGCCCATGCTCCGTCTGACTTCCATGTAAAAGTGCCTTTCATATCCCGGCCATTGAAGAGTGGGAAAAGACATCAGGACCTGGCTCTGTGAGATTTATGGGGATATTTAGTCACCCCTTTCCACTCCCTCCACGAGCTGGGCTTGCCCCAGTCCTGCCTGCCAGCTCCAGCCAAGCAAGTGTTTGATGTGACTGTGCTGCAGCCACCCCACCATTTGTGCGTGATTACCCAAATTACAAAGCCATTTTGTAACATGCCCATAGCGAATTAAACGAAAAAACATGGGCAATAATGAGGTCTTTATTTCCCCACTTTTATTTTCTGCAGCAAATGAATAAACTGAATGATTTGAGCACCGAAACCCTCCGGTCCACCTTGCCCTAAACAAACTGTGGAGTGATTGCAGAAATGAAGAGGTAATTAACTGGGAGTTTAGCTCCACCAGCTGCTCTCTGTATTACCGAGGCACACTAAGCCTTTGGCAACTGGCTTTGGTAACACCCCTCAGCAATTTTCAGCATGTCTTTCCTCAGAGCCTTTAACGTGGCCAAAACCCCAGGAATCCACAGGTTTTTAAATGATCAAATCCACAATTTTGCCTGCCTGTCATGTTCATGCTGCAGACTTAGCGGATCTCTTCGAATAAGGTTTACAGCACGTCTTCTGGATTTGATTAGAAGAAAACCTGTACTTCATCTTGACTCCTCCACTTTTTCTGCCCTAGACCTGAGGAATGCAATATTGGCTTCTCCCTCAGCAACTCCCACGTTTGTAGCAAACATTATTGAGCGGGGTTTCTATCTGGAGTGTACTATTTTAAAATGTTCGTATTCCCACCTGAGCACCGTGGCATCTCTAGCATTAAAAATGTATATTAATTCATATAGATTGCTGCTGATATATATACTCCATAGCTTGCCTTAAGCTTGGGAACCTATCATGCTCAACACTGCACTGCCTTCCAGGCTGCGTTCATCAAATTAACTAAACTGAATAAAGAAGTACGGATGGCAAATTCCCTCCCTCCACACAGACTATAAAATATAGATCAAGTGAAAAAGCTGTATTCATTCAAATTTATTTCTATACATTTCCCAAGAGTTTTCCAATTTGCTTAAACATACAAAAGCATACATTCTTTTTTTTTTTTTTCCCCCTATGGCACATATATAATGTAATTAAAAAAAATACTAAATGAATTGATTTGGAACTCAAAAACAATAGTTTCTCCCCCTTGATTTTTTGCTTTTACTGTTTAGCAAAGAATATCAATGTTCCAACAAACACATGAATCAGCCTTTTAACCAGGGTTAAACGTCCCCTCATCAAGTCAGAGGAATGTTTCCCATAATTTCTGTGACAATATATTTTGGGGACTATTATATTTTGCAATCAGAGCTTTGAGTTGTGTCATCCTCCATGCCTGTGTTTTCCCGGTTATGTGATTGCTCTTAATTAAACTGTGTAATCAATCCCAGTGTCAGCACTGGTGTAAATCCCATTTTAGGTGCACAGAGAGCACACAGGGTGAGAAAATTTCCCACACCGAACTTCCAGACGTGTTGCTTGGGAAGGAGTTCTTTGCTGGCTGCTGATAATAACCCCTGGAAGCGAACGGAAGGGCTTCAGAGGAGATATTAGCAAAATGCAAACAGATAAGGAAAGAAAAATGGGATATGTTTATCATTCCTGGCAGGGATTCAGAGTTCTGTGCTGGATGAGATGGTTCAGATTCCAGGGAAGCTGCTGCATAGGTGTAGATTGCCCTGGGAAAACAGACTTTGGCGCCTTTGATTTTGGTTTGCTCCATATCCAGAATCTCAGCCCCTTTTCCCGCTGCAGGTGAACTATCCAGAGGGGGGTCCTGAACTCGGACAGGCTTTGGTAGCTCACTCCTCACATTATAATTGCAGCACCATGGGCACTGGAAAAATACACATCTGCAGCTGAATTGAGACTGAAAATGGCTTTTATTTTATTACTCGGTTGTTTTTGTGTATCTAATTCATTTTGTTTGATGTTTATGAGTCCTGCTTCTGAATCAGGAATTAGCCACTGGAGATGGGTTGATATGGAATGGGAAAAGGTGACCCCCAAGGAGTTTTCTGGTTCACAAAGCCTTTTCTCACTCTAAACTTGAAAGAGGTTCAAGCTATGCTGGCTTTCAACAAAGAACTATTTTTCACTGAGATAAATTCATCAGTTTTTCCTCAGCTGGAAGTTTTAGAAGAATTAGAAATGAGATAATTGTTTTAGAAAACGGCCCTGATTATTTACAAACATCACATCAGGAGTCAGGTTGACTTGCTGGTGAATATTCAGGGTAATCTCTGATTCCCAATCATGTCAATGTCAAAATTAATTACTTCAGTGCAGCCCCAAATTCATTTCTGTGCAACTTGATTTGTTGGCATCAATTAGCATGAAAAGGGTTTTTGTGTAAATCTCAGCTGGGTTTTGGTACAAACGTCACATAACTTGAGTTCGTGTGCAAAAATGAAAGCAAAACTCAGCTGAGTCCACATGATCTCCTACAATTCTCTTAGCCAGGTCCACTTTCCAGGAAGCCTAGGACAGTCGGCTGGAAGCTCAAAAACCATTCTGAACCTTGGTTGACTTTTCGGTTTCAAGAAAAGCCAAGATTGGGGCAATTTTTACCTGGTTTCCAGTTTCACAGGTACAGCTGGTTGAAATTTTTCAAATAAAACAAGTCAGGACCACTTGGCTTTTCTCCAAACATTCATATTTCGAATGCAGCTCCCCCCCTCCCCTCCCCATTTTTTGACCTCACTACTTTCTTTGGAAAAAAATCAGAAAAAAATTCTTCAATATCAAAAGGGGAAAAAAAATAAAGACCTTCTCAGTAAGCCTACAAAATACAACTTTTGTTTATTTCCAAGCATTTTGGGGGGTTTTTTTTGGACAGCCACAGCAAGTGTTTTGACTCGTTACCTCAGATTGTTCTGTGCTTTAAATTTCCTTCCATTCATGGCTGAAACACTTCGGGTCTGATTTTCCAATGACAAAGCCAAAAATGCTCAACTTCTGGTCCCCATCTCCCGGGTTTTCTGGGGCAATAAAAAATGATTTATCATAAAACAAAACAGGCTGAAAAATGTTATCACGCTTGTAAACGTCCCAGTAAATCTTTAAATCCTGCTTTTCGCCCTCTGCTTCCAAGGCAAGTTTTACTGAGCATCAGTCAGGAAGGTCAGAGCATATCATTGTAGCTTAGGCAAAGATTAGCTTCCACTTCTTGAAGAGCTCGTTTTAGAGCGTGTAACAGATGCTGCTGAAAATCCAAAAGGTGCAATAAATCCCCCGGTCCAACCCCAGAGAAAATCAGTTGAGTGACCACAGGCGGTGGAGTGAAAGGTGCCTGTGTGGCAAAACTCCACAGCTTGAGCCCTGTGGTGGCTGCACAGTGTCAGCAATGACCTTTCCTCCCATGGAATTATTCCTCCTCTTCCTCCTTCTACTCGGGCTGCAATCTGCGCATTTTATGAGTGAGCATCCAGACCCCCCAAACGTGGGACTCAATCCGTCCTTCAGGGTCCAGTTGGAATATTTTTCAATTACTGGGCACTTTGCAGAGGGTTGACACCTCGGTGAGCGCGTTCTCAAGCTGCTTTCAGCCAGAGACACGCAGCTTAAGCTTTTCAACAGCTGCTTTATCTCTGCTTCTCACCCCTACCCCCACCCCAATTTAAGCCTGAGATGAGCCTCCACCCCTGAAGCCCATGATATCTCACTCCAAAGTCCTGTCAGAGCCACAACCAAGGCCATAAATTTCCCAGCTGGGTCACAGTACTCCCTATTCATTTACTGCAACATTATAAATGTGTCCAGGCTCGGAGTGAAACCTAATCCCGACATTCCCCGCATGGCGATTCCTGCAACTGATGGCAGGGTCATCTGGAATTACCATCCCTTATCTGATTGGAAACTCATCACCTGCATTTCGACACCGAGAGCGCGTAAAATCGAGCCCTCTGCTATTCCAGGTCTGCTGCTTTGGGATGGAGCAGACATTGGCCATGGGAAGGTGCCTGGTCCTGCCTGGCTGTGGAGCAGCAGAGCTGAGCTGGCCGAGGGTGATGCTCTCAAACACATCCAAGGATGCCTCCTAAAGGAGGAAAGGATGGGAATGGCTGCAATTTGAGGCCTGACAAAGCCAGAGCTCCTAGGGAAGGGGGCACTGTACAGCTGGTGGGGAGCAGCACCATTTCACTGACACGAATTATTTATGTTGGATATTTTTTCATAAGGGACTATGTCACATCCAAACCTTCTGGTAGTAGTTACACGACATCAGATGTCTTTCCTTTCTCTCATCCTGTCCTTGAGGGAAACTGAATCTGAAGTACAGTGGACGTTTCTTGGTTTGACAGGAGAAAAGTTCAGCTCCATTTTTAGTGTTTTCTTTCCATTTCACCCAGGGCAAACGAAAAAGCCAGAAAGAGTCACACCTCAGACTTCACGGTCTGAGTACAAAGACCCCCAGGGCAGCCATGTTTTGAACTGTTCAACATAAACCTGCAGTTAAACCCTTCAGATGTTTGAAACACCATCCCAGACCTGGTGCAGGTGCAGAATTAGCTCCAGGTATCAGCAGATTGAGGTGCCACCCTTCCATCTCCCAGTGCAATGCTACCTGTGACTTCCAGTCCTAGATATGAAACAGCAAGTGCCTCTGAGCTCTGTGCTAAATAAACACAACCCAGGAAAAGCTCAAACCAAAAAAGCTTCACTTCCAGCCAACATTCCTTCCCCCGTGCCAGCCATTCATTCCTGTAATATTTAGTGGATTGCAAAGACATTTTGGATTTCCTGTCAGGTTTCTGTCCTTCGGGGAGTTAATTATGACTTGGGACCCAAGGAATGGTGTCTGCTGTGGTGTCATGCTCGTGCACGTGTTGCTGCTCTGATTTATCATTGTGTCCTTGCTTCTCTCAAAGGATCTGTTCAAGTTTCGGAAAAAAAAGCGGGGAATTCACTGAGCTGGAGTGATTGATTGGGAGACAGGAGGGTTGATAACTTGGTCTAGACTGGTGGATGCCTCTTGCACAGCCACAGGGAAAAAAAGAGGTGAGAATGCAAAAAACAGAGATTTTAGTTCTTTCTTTAGTGCCTCCCCCTCGTATCCATCTCCCGTGGCATAACTCAGCTCTCCTGGTGGTTGAGCCCCTGCCCACGGAGCAGGGAGCAGGCAGGACGAGGCTTCAGCCGCCACCAACCTCGAGGACACCGAGGAGCCCCCAGGACCGATTCACTCAAACCATTCCTGCCCTGCAGGGAGTGCAAGTGGGTGCACTTAAATCTGTTTTCAGTGAATTAGAGCTGGCAGTCCTGGCGTTCACCGCGGAGCTCCTTGCCCAACTATTTACCCAACTTCTCAGGTGGCTTTTCCAGCCATGCTGAATTCCGTTCTACTCACTGACTGCTGTGAATACAGGCACTTAAGTCTCCCTGTGAGTAACTTCCCCAGCTGTAGAATAGAGACAGTGTATCTCCACATTGCAGGGTGAAAGGAAAATAAATACGCTAAACCTTCTAAGCAGCTTAGGTATTAAGAAAATGAGATGCATCTGGGGCTGAAATTTACAGATAGGCCATTTGGATACAATCTGATTAGATTTATCCCCTAGTAAAATAGTGTAATTTCTGTAAGTTCAAGAATGTTGCTCCTCTCCCAGTGAAGCAAGAACCCCTGCCAGTTCCTAGGCTTAGGCTGTGCCAGCGTTTGGGGAAACATCTCAATGAAGCAGCCGATGCTGGAGCTTCATGCACTTGTTTTCCACCCACTCTCATGCCCATCCTCAGCAGTTTCCCACGTGCCAGGGTGGCAGCTCCCTGGTGTCTCCCCGTGGGTCTCCAGATGCCTTCAGGCCATAGATACTGGCTGTGGATCAGGTGTGGATTCACTGCAGCATTCCTGTCTCATTTCCCAGCTTATACTGGATCAGTGCTTTGTGGGATATGACTGTGGCTTCCTGCATTTGGCACCAAAAAGGGACAGAAAACTGTCTTTTGCTGTGTTGGTGAACTTAAGCTGCCATTGCAGGGCTGGAAAAAGTGTGGCATTTAACAGATGATGCCAATAACACCAGGGCAGGGTGATTCCAGAACAGAGGGGACCTGAGGGTGATAACCTTCAGATAAAGCTTATCATCAGGGCAATCCCTGTGAAAATACCACTGTCCACAAGAGAGAAGACCAATTCCCAGTGTCAGATTTATACAGGATTTAATTCCCAGTCAGCCAGAGTCATGCATGAGATTAAATGAACACCCATCAGCTAAAATGCTGGTGAACATTTTCATCTCCTTTTTTACTGGCACTGGTCACTTCTCTCTGGCTCACCATGGCCTTGCACTGTGGTGGCATCACTGAAGTCTTGCTCCCACTAGAATCAGAATCACAGGATGGTTTGGGTGGGAAGGAACCTTGAAGCTCATCTCATTCCACCTCCTGTCATGGGCAGGGACACCTTCCACTAGCCCAGGTTGCTCCAAGTCCTGGCCTTGGACACTTCCAGGGATGGGGCAGGCACAGCTTCTCTGGGCAACCTGTGCCAGGGCCTGCCCATCCTCTCAGTAAATAATATCTTCTATATATCCAATCTCAACCTGCTCTCTGCCAGTTTGAAGCCTCTCCCCCTTTTCCTGTCACTTCAGGCCCCTGTAAATAGTTTCTCTCCATCTTTCTTGTAGTATCCCTTCAGGTACTGGCCATCCCCCTCACCTTCAATTTGTTGTTAGGTTTCACATTTGGAAAAATAAAAAAGATGAAAAGCAACAGTGAGGAATCATTTCCTGCCTCACTGAACAGGATCCTCCACCTCCAAACTTTCTCTCCCACTTCTCAGCACAGACAGAGCCAACTTTGCCATCTCCACTGCAGCATCGCCTTTCAGCCCTGCCGGGATCATGAACTGTTGAACTGCCCTGGGACAAACCTGGAGTGGTCAAACTGTGAAAGCCCTTTAGGAGTCACCAGCCAGTACAAAAAGAATCTCTTTGCAGCTGGGGAGGCATTTTGTGTAAAACACGGCAGCTCCGCTGAATCTGTTGGCCATCTCCTTACATATAATCATTCTTATTAGCACTCCGGCAGCACTTCCTAAAGCACCTCTGTCATCTGCAGGCTTTGACCCGGTTGAAAAGTTTATTGTGAACATTATTTTCAGAGCATTAACAAAGGGGAAAGCAAGGTGCAATAAAGCAAGAGATTTAGGCAGGGCCGCTGGGAGACTCATTGTCAGCACTGAGATTAAGCTGCCAATGCCCCAGCTCACCTCTCTCGTCGTGAGAATGTGTGAAAATATAGAAATAGATCTTACTGAAAGTGGGTTTGCAAGAGAGGCTGCCCCTGTTCTTAGACAAGCTGTGTGTCCTTGGGACATCACAGCTCCAGCAAAAGACCTCTGGAGCTCTGGACTCTGACAGCAGTACTAGAAGGTTTGAGCGGTCTGTGAATAATCAACCTCAACTCCAAAAATAATACAGTTTAAAGGATTAGTCCCTAATTGTTTCACCCTCAGACAAAAGCCAAGAGAATGGTGCTGTCTCAGTCAAAGTCTCAGTTTAATGAATTAGCTCTGTTAAGTTTAATTTTTAATTTTGATGAGAAATTAGCTTGAAATTTCTTGCTTAAACCCCTCGAGATCTGGCCTGGTGTACGTCTTTTCCAGCTCCACCAGCCTGAGCAACAAGAATATATTCCTATTTCTGAAACCTTGTGGTGCTTTTGTCTTTCTCCCACCACAGAGGGCACAAAATGTCGAACTTTGGTGCATCATGAATTAAGCTCATAATGCAGCTCCTCTGGAAAACTCCTCTTGAGAAGGTCATTGAGAGGTACAAGGGGCTGCTGGTCATCAGGTGTGCCTGATACACCCAGGAGGTGTGAGGGTGCCTGCAAAAAGCAGCAGAAATTGCCATTTTGCATGAAAATTCACAAGAAGAGAGGGTTTGCCCTTTCATTTATTCTCCTCTCTGCCCTGTAACTCATCCACAGCAAGGACGAGTCACACACCACCTGCAACTGTCCTTGGGGGCACCACCTGCAGCTCCAGCACTGCCTTACCCTTGGACACGCAGAGTTCCTTTGGAAGAGACCAAGGAAAGCCTTTCCACGGAGAAATCCAAAGGACTCATTTGGGTTTCTGGGCACCAAAGGTCTCACTGAACTCCCACAGAGCTGAGCCTGCTGTAATGAAGGAATTTTTAGCAATGCTACATATAAAATTGGAGCAGGTGCTCTCAATAAAGAAAATTCTTAACCCTGCTCATATTTATTTCAGTTCCTCTCTGTCTGGGCATTAAGCCACCATTTCAGTTTCAAGCTTTCCTGGCTTGCTGCAAAGGGTGAAGGATAACCTTTTTCTCCCTCTTTTTTTTCTTTTTTTTTTAATTTTTTTCCCCCCACATGAAAATGTGGAAACAGATTTTAACCTCAGCCTTGGAAGCAGGCTGGGTGATTTGCCAGCAATCCTTCTGAAATGAACTGCCAGGCCACCTAATTAAACAAACCTCCAACATTTTTTAAGCTCCTCTCTCCCAGAGTGCACAAACGATCGATTTTGTCCTTTTGGAAGGTGGCACGAAGGAGGGAACTCAAACAGCCTGATCCTGGTTGTCTCCCAGATAGGGATTTATTTCAGAGACGAATTCCACCTGCAGGAATTATCCCTGGATCCAGACTTGGACTGCGGTACTGGAGCCGCTGCTGATGGGGAAAGCTTTTAGATTTGGGTTATATTGGGCAATGCATGTTTAAATTTGACCAGTTATTTTTCCTGTGAGGTGCCCAGAGTCACGTCTCAAGGAATAAAAGCAGTTCCTTGTCCTCTGCCTTCTCACAAAGGAGAAATTTTGCCGTGAATAAAACCAACAACCCTACAAAGCGTCGGGGCAGGAGTCAGAGGAGCCACGTTCCCATTTTCATAATTCATGGGAGCTGCCATATCTGCTAAACTGCTCTGGGCCACTGGGCGAGTGCGGGGCGAAAGAGGAAGGGAAAAAAAAATAATTAAAATAAAAAAAAATAAAAAAATGGGCTGCCAGGGGAGAGGGAGACAAACAGACCATTCATAAAGGCATCACTGCAGCGCTTTATGGAGTTTCACGCTCGCCGAGAGGAGTCACTGGGAACACTGGGAGGAGGCTCCATGTTAACCATGGCAGGGGCCTGAACCCTCCTGCGGCTTAAAAATAGCTCTGTCCCCACCCCACGGCCACTCTCTTAGGGGGCACCCTGCCCAGAGATGCCCTGGGTGGGTATTGAAGAAGAAAGTTTGGCTTTCCCCGCTTCGCTGAAGTGCCCGGGGCACGTTTGCAGTTAAATCGTGCTGCTATTTTTATTAGTTGTGACTCACGAAAGAAAATTTTAAAAAGGCAAAAACGAAATAACTTTTATTGATTTGAGGCCCTCTGTATGAACGCTGAACTTTTCCCAGTGTAGCTTTCCTTGCAGCTTCCAATTGGGTGACTTGAAGGAAAATATTTCTTGCTTGAAATGATTATTTGAAAGATTTCACAGGAATCTTTCGTCCTCTGGAATGGATGGGCAAGTTCCCAAAGCAGCGCTATCAGCTGGGAAAGAGATGAATATCATTTGAGTCAAATCATTTAGTCAAAGACATATTGTAAAAATCTGCCAAAAGCATTGTCCTGTGAATTTGTTCAGCAGACTCCAGTCGCTGGTGGAGCTGATGGCAACTGAAGCCCTGCAAAGACTTTCTCTGCCAAGGAAGCAGATTTTTTAAATATTTGGTTATATGATGCTACTGAAAAATCAGAAATTCTTTATCTGCGTATATGAAACCTACCACTTGTTGCAGAACTAACTTCCTGCTCAATGCCCCCCCTCACTCCCCAAAATAGAAATATTGCTTAAGAAAATTAATAAAGCATAAATAAATACTCCTTCCTGAAAAAGAGATGACAAATTTAAATCAAAATTAGGAGCACAGCCTGTGCCACTGACACATCATTGTATATATAACATATATGTGCTATCTTACATTTATCTCATTGCATTATTCAGGCTTAAAGATAAAGGTTTTTTCAGTAACAGTATGTGAATTAAATATAAAAAGACCTTACTTATTAGGGAACAGAGGGAGCATTAAGTACAGATATAGAAGTTTAGGTATGAATTGACTAAGTCTATGATTGGGAGGAATATATTTTTCAGAGGAGCAGATTGAAATTCAAATATTCAGTGAGTTTGGGAGATTTTAGTTACAACCATCCCACTGACAGCACTGAAATACAACAGGGAACATGACTCATTTTTTAACCTGTTTTCTTTGATCAGAGAGTGAAGTACCAGTTTGAGACTCTATCCTCTCTTTTCCTTTCTCTTACAATTTCTTCCCCCAAATTCAGCCCCAGGAAGATTAGGCTTTAATAAAGCGATATTTAACTTTGTTGTTTCATGCATGGGTTAGCTCAAGGTTCTCCCCACAGTATCTGCCACAGGAACCACACTTTTTAGGTATCAAATATTTTGTTGTTGCTTTCTCTAGAGAAAAAGAACCGATCCCCCTAAATCCATAAACATACAAATACACGAACAATGCCAAGCCAGGGAAAAAAGTTAACTCCTTAAATGCACCTCTAAGGTTGTCAGCATTTGTTCACCTCATCAGGCTTCTTCAATTCCATCATTAGCCAAAGCCTGTGGAATTCTAACTACTTTTTTATAGCAGCTTAAGGAAAAGAAGATCTTTAAGTTATTACAGAAAATCTCGACATACCCTTTGAATTTCAGAGCTTAAGTCTTAACAAGCACCGAAACCCCGGCCCTGGTAAGTGCTACAGGACTTGTCTAATTTCACGGTGGGGGCAGCCCGGTCATCTATTTATAGCGTGGAGATGAACATTTGCTGCCACGCACATGGAAACGATCGGGAACGCAAAGTGGCTCCGGCTGGGTCACACACACCGCCACACATTTGTTAATGCCCAGCTCTGCCTTCACCTGGGCTCGGGAAGAAACGGAGCTCCCACCTGGGGCTCGGCATCCCCTCGGAGCCCAGAAGACACTCGGGAACACGGCAAAGGCGCTGTAAAAAAAACCCCTAATTAAGTTTAATTGTTGCGCAACGGTTTAATCAATGTGGTTGGTAATTAAGTGCAAATTACGCACATAATACGTTGCAGATGTGGGACCCTGCTTTGGAAACATAGAGGCTATTATGGGATGTAGGAGAAGTTGTAGGGAGGGGGGGAAATTCGTTGCTGAAGTCGCAGTGGAGACTTTGGATACCCAAAAGTGAGGTTATAGAGCTCTGTATGCCACAGTAGTTTTAGAGCTTGTCCTGTCAAGAGCCTTCTTTGTTGCTGGGCTTTAATGCAGCAGCAAACGTAGAAAACCCCAGCCCTAAAATCTGGGATGCTGGTGAGATTTGTGATGGTTATTAGTTTCCTCAGAACTTGAGTAATTCCGTAAACACAATAAACTCGAGTTGAAAGAGCCATTCCTTTCCAACCCGCTGGTTTTATATCTTCCCACATAACTTTCTAAAAAAAAAAAAAAATTTCCTTTCTGGCTGCAGTTTCTCGTGTTTAGTCTGAACTTAGAGGGGACTTGTGTTTCTTTGGAAGCTGAAATACAATTAGGTTGGTTACTATAAGGTTTAAGACACGAGGAAGAAGGTTGTTGAAATGGACTACCTTGCTCTGTATATGTTGCTGGTATCATATAAATAAATAAATAAATCATATAAATAAATTATACAAATTCGAACCCAAGTCATTTTCCGATTCTATGAAATAAATCAATTGCATTTTTAAAAAAGATTTTATGGTTATTTTAAAAAAGGTTTTGCATACTTTACTTTTTGAATTCAGCCTGCAAAAGGTAAAAAAACTTTCTGGCAGTGAGGTAAGTTATAATGAGGCAAAAGTTGTTAGAAGCTCTGAAAAAAAAATTGATTGAAATTAAGTGATTTCCTAAATCTCTTTATGGTCCTGCATCCAACATCACTCTGAAGAGCACAGAGCTCACTTTGAATCAGTCACCTCTTTTATTTTCAGCCTTTGTGATAACCAAGGGAAGGACTCTGAGCAGCAGTTGGGTAACAAGCTAAAAAAATAATCCTTTTAATAAAAAGGGCTGATTTGCAATTTATTTGAAGAAAAATGCAGTTCTCTCTCTTCTTTTTGTTCACCTGAACTTTCCCATTGACTACACGTTCACAACTCTTTGAGAAAGGGAAGTTCGATAAATCCCAATTTCCAGGTGGGGAAACTGAGGCACAGAGGGGAAAAAAGAGGTTCCTTCTGGTTCCTCAGGAGGTGCAGGATGGTGTCAGCCCCACTCCTCAAACTTCAGCCACCTGTTTACCCTTAACACCTGATTGCTTGTGTTATTTTCTCCTCTACTTACCTGAGCTAAGTCAACCGAGCAGGATACACATGTGACAGTAATTCCACCCTTGGGCAGCCTCGTGATTTTAAGCCTTCTGTCAAGCTCTATAAGACTTTTTAGCTGGAATATGAGGTGTGAACAAAAAGAACTGTTAAAACAATTGGGGTCAGAACCTGCCCACTGGATACGAGAACTCCTGTGGACTTTAATGGGATTATTTGCGTGAATGAAAAGAGCAGGGATACCCCATGGCTCCCTCATTTATTCCCAGCAAATGGAAACCTGGTGTTATATGACCAGGAGCAAATGAAAAAGAGGTGGTTGGAGTGTGGTTGGTTCTCCAGTGATTTTTGTAAGCAACTGGAAAACCCTGGATTTCCACAGAAACGTTCTTGTTTACTGACAAAAACCCCAAACACAACACTTTTCCAACTTTTAGCAACTGTTCTTCCGTTCCTTCTGGTTTCTGAAAATTGAAGCATCTTCAAATACATCCGTATTTTTTCTCTCTTTTGGTTTTCTTCCTTCCTTACAGAATGCAGCAAGTAAATCATCTTAGCAGAAATAGAGATTTTAGCCAAAAATATTCAGTTAGGGGGAAAAAAGGCCCCTTTTTTTTTTTGTTCTGAAGAAACCCTGGAAGGCAGCTCTGTTAGGGATAATAATTGGAATATCAGACAAAGGTTCAAGGTGAAGCTGCTGCAGCTCAGCCCAGGTAGGGCTGTGCAGATGCCCTTGGTAATTACCCCAGCCTGGGTAGGGAAAGGTCAACAGGAATGGTATCCATGCCCTCCTCACTCCATAGGACAATGAGGTCCATATGTTGCATTCACTCCTGCGCCGGTCGCGACTGGAAGAAGGTCAGCGCTGCGGAATTATGGGGAGGAAAGTGGAAAAGCGAGAAGAGGTTTCCAAAGGCCAAAAAAGCAAGGCTTTCATTTTATATCCAATTTATCTTTTTGCCTCTGAAAAGGGCACAGGGGTTGGGAATTATGATGGAGTTTTTTAGCTTTATTAATGCCAGGCTCTGTGGTTGCTAAGGGAACTTGACCCAACCAGGGGTGGGGGGAAAATGGCCCAACTCGGTATTATCAGGATTAATCTGCTGCCTTGAAATAGTTGGATCTTTCTCCACCGGCCTCACGAGTCCTTCCTGCTCTTTCTCTATCTCCATGACCACCTTGTTGACATGAGCCTACTGCTTAATCCTTGGGAGGAAACCTAACCCTTGGCCTGGCAGAGATGTCCCTGGGAGAGGGTGAGCGGAGTGCAGCCGTGCGGGAGGTGAAGCCCCCTCGGAGCTGAGCCCTCCGGGTCTCCCTCCCACCACACAATAAAGCCGCGAGACGTTAATTTAACGGGGGGCTTGATTACACCCTGATAGGGCCCTGCTGGTGCCTTCCAACAGCCCCCTTTATAGTAGGAGTCGTTATTACACCCCATATTATAAGGCGCGGGGATTTGCTTCTGTAGGGCCCTTTGGCTGAGCAATGAAACATAATGTTTCTTTTATTGCTCAATAAACACTGCTCTCTCTTTCACTGCCGCTCCAGCCCGGCTTTTTCAAGCCCGTTAAGCCTCTAACACAATAATCTGACAGCCCAGCCATGAGACCATATTTGGTTACTGCTGACGCCTCCTAGAGGCGAGATTCCTGGAAAACTCAGTCTCTGGGAGTTTTGTGATCCCCACCTACATACTATTTTTTTTTTTTTTGGGGAAAGCTTTGGTCTTCAGGACAGTGACATTCGATGGGTTCTCCTCATCCTCCAGAAAGAGAGAAGAAGCCTCGTGTTGGTGGGAAGGACATGGCTGTAGAGCCTCTGGAATTTTGTTTTCCCATCCCTGTATATCCACATGTGGCTTCACATCCCATGATTTAACTCACCTGGGCTGGCCTGGGACAAAGTGCTGACAAGAAACCTCCAGGCATCTTCCACACTTCTCTGCCAGCAACCCCAAATCTTTTCCTGTGACATGCCCACCTCCGAGCTGTTCCCAGCCTGGCACTCTCCTCCTTGGAGACCAGTGTCTGTAGCCTATTAATTGATAGTGTTATGAAGTGTTCAGCTGTCCCACCACGGGCAAGAACAAGGTTTTCCAGTGTTGACTTCCCTTCTGCGTTAGTTAATGTTTGGAAACTCAGTACATCAACACGCTGGACTCCTGCACCGGCCTCTCATCACCTTGTACAGCCCCTAACGTGCCAGCCTGTTATCCCTCGTGCTGTAACAGGATCCAGTGGTCGCAAATACACCTCCTTGCAATAATATTGCATTTACAGCAGTGAAATGGAACTATTCCAGACATTGGTTGTGGAGGGCAGCTGATTAAGGGCTTAAAATAAACCCTACAAGAGCTTTGAGGGCATGACCAAATACTGCAGACAAGGATGGCAGTGATTTCTAGAACCTTTTACAGGTTGCTTAGCTTAGAATTATGATTTTAAATTCAATTTCACATTTTACACTCAAAGCAGTGTTCAATTGTTTTTTTCTTAATTCTTACAGGATCATAGATGTTTGGGTTAAATTGTACCAAAATCTTGCACAATTTTTGTGTTGAATATGATTTATTTTTCATGAAGGTGACAGCAGTGCGTCCACTGCAAACCCTCTTGCAAGCGAGTGGGTCCGTCTCTGAAGTTCTCCTTGAAACATAATCCATGTTTTTTCCTTCACACTGGACCATTCTAAGCCTCTCTCTCCCTCTTTATTTTTGTCTTCTTAAATAACTATTCTTAATCACCCTTTTCCACGTATTTGTAGACCACTTTAATGTCCCCATAGGTCAGTGTCAAACATGACTACAGTTAGCAGTTGTAATCATTTGTCTTTTTTTCAGTCCAGGCTGTTATCCCAGCAGGAATCTCATCCATATGATTATGCTTTATGGTGCTGTCCCCAAATTCTGCTGAGTTTTTGTTTTAATGAAATACCAGGAGTATAATGATACAATTATTGTGCCAACTTCAGTGACGGTCACAGCAATTTTCATACCTGCCCTGATGCTGGCAGCTTCTTCTTTCCCAGAGTTTATCAGAATACTGGATTTCTCTTTATATAAAACCCTACTGTCATGTTTAGGTATTTAAAATTATTTCTATGCTTTTCTGTATTAAAAGAAGTTATATCAGGAAAAAATAAGCAATCAACATTAGTATAATTCAGGAAGAAGAGAAAAGATTGACGTTTCCAGTTACATGTTTTCTGGCAGATGTAAAAGGTTTTAACTTTAAAAAAGAAAAATTAATAAATTAGGAAATAATAATTCTTGTAACAGCAGCTTCTCTGCTAATTTCTAAGGCAATTTAATTCTTCATGGGAAATTTTGTCTTCACACTGTGCAGGTGACCTGGCTGTTGTGATTCCCAAATATTCCAAAGGGGATGTCTGACCTCCTGGACCTGAGAGCAGCAGCAGCAGCAGCACAAAGTCCTGCTTAGAGCTCTTCCCCCTTCACAGCATCACACACCTCTATTAAACACTTGGTCCTGCCACTACAGGGTTAATAAATACACATTTGGAAAAGAATCCCTTTGAATCATGGCCTGAGAGGGAGCTCAAATATTTTCTCAATGGAGAGTTAGTGGAATTTTCTATAGATCTGGGGTGAAAGAAAAGTCTTCAGAAAGGCTCAGAAGAAAGATCCTTTGAAATGGCCCGGCTTGTGTTATGATAAGCAGTTCGATAAGCCCACCCATGGTAAAGTTATTAGGAATTTATATCATATGGATCCCATTAACCTAAACGTTTGCTTTCAAAGTAAACTTCTCGGTACATGACTACCACTAAGTCCAAGCACTTCAGGTTTGGGGATCGTGTTTTTACAAACGAAGCGAGGGTTATCCAATCAATTAGCTGAATTCCCTGTGTAATTGTGCTTTAAATGAATCACCTGGTACTAATGAGGCTGCTTACCCATTAAAAGAAAAAAAAATAGCATTGCCTTTAAGGGAAGCACTTTTAAATCTGCAGAACAAAATATCACGCAGTCCATAGTTAATCTTTGGCACTCCCTGCCTTGGGACATACCCAAAGCAGGTAGATTGCAGAGATTAGGCAGAAGGATTTAGGTCATATGGCAGTCAAAATACCACTCAAGCTACTTTTAATTAATTATTACAAGGCCATCTGAAATCATTACCGAGATCAAAGCCACGTTATTTAGGTGCTAATAAAAATATAGGCTAAGAATAAGGTTGGAGCTTATTCTTCAGAGGCAGGAAGCAGAGCAGGACCATGGAGATGACAGATGGAAGAGGAGGAAGGAACTGGGGCTCACTGAGGCCAAATGACCAGTGCTGGTTACACACAAATTCAGCTTTAGAGCTTGGAAGACAACCCGGTTATTTTAATCATCATTCCTGCTACACTCTGCTGCACTTTGGGAGGGTTTAATACACAGGCTTATGCCACGAAATAAATTATCTCTGTGCTAAATTATTGAACAATTTAGACATATTATAATCCTTGGAGAAGCAGAAAGGACTCCAGAATAAACGGGCTCTTTGTGCCAGTCAGGCAGCACGTAGCTATCAGCGGTTTAGTGAGGGGTTTTATCATTAACTGCCATTGTGGTTCTAAATGAATTCAGTGGAGCAAAAAAGAGAAAGAGGGAAAAAAGCAATTAAGGCCACACTCTGCATGGTGGAGTCCACGGGCAGGAAGCTGCAGCAAATTATACGGAGCATATTTCTCCCGACCACAAGTGGATTGAAACAATTCACTGGATGTGAGCCCTGAATGACAGCGGGTCTGGGACGGAGGAGCACCATCTCCCTCCTTCCTCCCACCCAGCAAACCCTTGATTTCCCTGTTAGGGAACGGGCAATGCCTTATCCCGCTCGGCTTGATGGGATCCAAAGGGGCCTTCAAATCCCGTTATTAAGCATATTGTTGGAATTATTGCTGGGCTATTTTCGGTTCGTTCGGAGGTCAGTGCCCTTCCGTGAGCAGGGAGTTATTAGATATTCCCCTGGACAAACAGAGAGATAATTACTCAGCAAAATAAAAGAAAGAGCTTGGAAGTTGGCAAACCTGAGAATATTTTTGTCGTGATTTAGGGAAGTTTCTGATGCTTGCTTGGAGCTGGGACTTCTGGCCTGGAGAAAGAGTCTGACTGAACGTCTCCCCAACTGTTTTCAGTGAAGTGGAAAAAAATGAGAAACATGCAAGAAGTGCCTACTTTTGATCACCAGCGTGTTTTGATCTCATAAATTACGTCTGAAATTAGGCATGGACTGGAAAGTGTGAGCGTGTTTTCTCTCAGTCTGGGAGCTTCTTGTTTTGAGAGAAGGAGCACTGTGCCTCCACCTTCATCAAATACGTTTTCATTCCACCTCTGCTTTCTAAGAAGTGGGTTTCTTTTGCCATTTATCAGAGGTGTCATGGCTATAGGATGGAGAAGCACCGCATACCTCCCTTTCTTTCTCCCCTGGGACCTCCTCAGTCTAAACTTCATGCTTAGCTCCAAAGAGACCTGAAAATGTTCCAGTCTATGGAGCAGGTTGACCTGCAACCCAATCTCATCCCAACTGTCATAACAGCGCGTTAGCCGTGCACAGCTCATAAATCCCAATAATGCTGAGTTCGTGGAGCAGGCTTTGACAGTGCCAGGATTAGAAGGGCACACAATAAACAAAGAGTGCCTGAGTGCAGAGGCACAGCAGAGCAGTGAAAAATCACCAAGTGATGCTACAAATCTTGTGCTGGTATTTCCATGGGCCTCTGCTATAGGCAGTGCTGGGGGGAGCTCAGCTCCCTCCCGGGCTCCCGCTTTTCTGACAGACCTTAAGACAAGGCACGAGAAGAGGTTTGATGTAGGAGCTCAGCCTGGTGTAATGTGCAGCTGAAGAGGCAGGTCTGGAAGGGTACAAGAGGAGCCTGGTGGATTCTCTTACTTCGAGCAGTGATTTTCTCCTCTAGCAATAGGAATCCTCACTGGCAAGGCTGGGAATGTCATGGCTTTATAGGGAGGAGATGTCTGTCCATCTGAGGCAAAACAGTGCCCTAACCAGGCCACAGGTTCAATTTAAACAGATACAACAAACAAGGGGAAAAAAATCACACCAGCAAAAGATTTCATTTGTTAAAGGCTTCAGGATGTCTCACTGAATAGATGTGCCCAAAGAATTTCCCCTGTTACTTCTACAACCTCCAAAGTAAATGTATGGAGAAGCAGAAAAGCTGCGGAGAAACTTATTATCTTTTTACAAGAGTGCTTTTGGCACTAAACTGTGCATCCCTTAGATCCTGAAATAGATTTTAACATTGTTTTTTTAACCCTGGCATGGGAAACAGTGGATTTTTCAACCCTTGTTAATGATGGACAAGCCTGAAGACTTTTGATAATTTACTTCACAATGGGTAAATAACCAAAGTCACCTTATCTGAACCAGCCAGGATCATTTGGTGTGAATAAAGAAGCTGAAAGTCTCATGAGAATGGGACTTCTTGCAAGATTTCCATTATTTCCTCTGTCCAGTAGGAAAAGTGACACAAAGAGGATATCCTATCCTTCTGTATTTCAGCACCTCTGCTGCTCCTCAGAGCTGGAACTAAGAAACTGCAAAATCATGTGAAACTAAAGACTGGGGCTCCTTTCACTGATCTTTTTGGAAAGATTAAACGTGACTGTGGGTTTATCTGCACGACCACATAGTGACAGAGAAACAGCATTTCTTTGCTGCATTCCTTCTCTTAAGTCTATTAATTTCTGTGGTGTTATTTCTTTACTTACATATTTTGTTAAGAGATGAATCAGATCCCCCTTTATCCTCTATTCTTTAGCAATATTTTTTGAGAACTGGGGTTTTATTAGCTGAGGAGAAATCTTAATTAATCTTAAAGTCACCCAGAGAAGTGAAAGAAAGAACTTAGTTTACAAGTTGGAAGAGTAAATTGTCAACTCAGAGGAACTGACCTTAAGCCCGAGTGAGCAAAGTGTGATTTAACTTCCAAACACAAACTTTTAGAATTTCTAGAAACATCCCTTCGCTGCAAACCCTTGGGTTTCCAAGACAGAAACAAAACCAGTACAAGACTTGACTAATGATACGGAAACACACCATTTGTAGAGGTCTGAGCTAAGGGAATACAGGACCTGAGGTCAGCAAAAATGTGAACATCCAGACAATGTTGGGACCTTACGGTTCAAATTCTATATATGCGGGGGGGGGGGGGGGGGGAAAGAAGGAAAGGAAGAAAAAAAAACCAAAGGAAAAGAAGGGCCCTGATCCATGCTGATGCCTGCAGTTTTGTTATTAGTAGTGGCCCTGTCCCAGCCAGGAACATATCACAGGCAGAAATCAAAACTAACAGTTGAGCAATACTTTGGGGGGCTGAGAGTGGAAATCTCCACGTTTGGGTTTGCTCCAAGATGAGCAGAATGGTGTGATGTGGATCCACCCACGCTCCGGTGCCTCCAACAAAAATCTGTTCCCTGGGCTTCTGCTTGTGGTACCTGGAAATGTGACCCAAATGAGCAGCTTTCAGTGACTTCTTTATTTTTTGGATCTTGCTCTTGAGAATGTCTTTGACCTGTCATAAACATGGGTTATCTCCCCCAGTCCCTGCAAGGAGTCATCAGCCACGGCTGCAAAGATTTATAAACTTCTCTGGTTCAGGAAAATCGGTAAATGTCTATTTTCAGCTGATTCTTAATTTTGGATTTGGGTTTTTTATGTGTGGAACTGCTGGAGGCTAAACCCTCGGGACTTTTCCATGCTCATGAAATATTTACCTCTTCCTAGGTCAAACCAGACATCTAAACCAACTTCTGGACATTTGTGGATGCTCTTATATTCTTGCATACTCATTTCGGCTCCTTGCAGATCCAGACACATCCCAGTTGGGCTTATTAGCCCAGTACAGCTTTGCCTCCAGCCAGAGACAAGCAAACCTCGGGCAGTAAATCCCAAAGGCTTCAGCCTCCCTGGTATTCCATCTCCTGGTACCTCCTCTCATCCATCCAGTGCTCGAGAACCTGGTGAGTTCATTGCCCATTTTATGAGCTATTGAGTGGAGTGAACATGTGACTGAACTGTAATTGAGTTTTAACTGCTGGAAAAATACCTTGTGTCTGTTTGGGGACTGAGTTTATTGGGGGCTCAAATTTTTTATCAGTTTTTTACACGTGCATACCCTACGTAGCTCTGATGACTAAGAAATGGGAGAGGACACCGAATTAGGACGCGAAAAGGGAGGAAACGTGAATTAGTGACGTTCTCCTCTTCCATAAATAAATATTTATGACTCCACCAATAGGTTATGCTGCTTCAGCCTTGTACGAACACTGTCTGCTGCAGAGGTGATGTTGATTTAAACACTGTGCCTTCGGTTGCAAAGCCCTGTTTCTCAGTGCCAGCAGCAGGACTTAGTGCAGCTCAGCTCCTCACAGATTTAAGACTCTTTGATGCTTGAAATCCAAATCCGGGAGTTTTCCAGGCAACTGGGAAACTCCTTTCTGCATTTCCATTTGCATGGTATCTCCTGAACCATTAGTCTGTGCGATTGCTGCCACTGAAAATTTACTTGAGCTCTTGAATCAACCGCTAAAAGTCTCTGAAATTCCTCAAATCCTGCTCCCTCAACCCATTCATTTAGGAGATCCCATCCATCCCTTCAGGCTGCCTCTCTTCTTCCCTGATGATATTTCAAACCAAAGTGAAATGAGGACTCTCCTCCTGTTGACATTCTGATTTTGGCTGTGAAGAAGGATGTTTCTTCGGCGAGAGCTGGACTTTCCGAAGGCAGCGGGTTGAGTTTGTTTATTCCCCAGTTTCAAAGCCCGCACTGTCCTGTGGCTCCACATCCTTAGGGCAGCTTTGGTGCCTCACAAAAGTGTGGAGGAAAACCCCCTGGAGCACGAGGTGTTACAACCTTCTGCAGAGGAGTGGCCAAACCCCCTCAGCCTCCCAAGGCTCTCCTGCCAGACCACGCAGGGCTGAGATGCTGAAATATGTTCCTTCCTGGCAGAGCTCAGGGCCGGCCAATTTAGTGGGAGAAGGAAGTTGGCAGAGCTCTATCCGTAAAGATTTTGAAATATTCTGATTTTTATCAGAAATGACAACAACAAAAAGAGCGAAAGCCAAGGGTGCTCCAAAAGCTTCCCTCGTCTCCTGCCTCCCTCCACTCTCACCAACGTCATGGAGAGAATTTCCTGAAGTTTTCTCCAGGAGACTCTATAGAAGAGTTTGACTCAGTTCCTGCAGTGTCTTGGGCCCTTATGTTTCTAAGGGAAAATGTGTTTGGAGTAAATTATTGACAAAGCAAAAGTGTGACTCTTCTGAGGTCGTTTCAGTGCATGAGGCCACATTCTTCCTCGCAGAGCTGGTGAAAGTAAACAACATTATTATAGATTTTGGTCATGCCCTGGCATCAGTAAGTGCAGTTTCTGTGTTTGCCATATGCTCTCACTGAACTGGAACAGCAGTGCATACACAGGGAAATTGTTTAAAGAGCCAGTTCAGCCTCAGAACTCGCTGTCAAAATTATGATGTACACGATTCATCCTGCGAACCACAAGAGCGTTCCTGTTTGTCAAGTGAAATAATGTGTAATTTGGTAGATCATTTAGGAAAGCTTTATTTTT
Organism: Sclerurus mexicanus; assembly: GCA_013396755.1. Classification (NCBI taxonomy): domain Eukaryota; kingdom Metazoa; phylum Chordata; class Aves; order Passeriformes; family Furnariidae; genus Sclerurus; species Sclerurus mexicanus. The sequence continues at coordinate 1,393,958 of VWZF01004478.1, read as the reverse complement.
CCTTCTTTCTTTTTTTCCTTTTTTTTTTTTTTTCAGTATCCCACCGCAGGCCTGGAGTTTGGAGCACGGGATTAATGGGGAGGATCCTGCAGCTCCCCGGGCTGAGAGCGACTCAATGTGAGATTGTGAGTTTGGAGGCAGAGGAGGCACAAGCCAAGACTTTAAACTGGGATTGCAGAACTCAACTTGCTGAGCCAAATAAAGAGAAGAGGGAAAACTGACACCCCACAAGACATGGACAATTGTTGCCACTGGCTGGGAGGCCTTAAATTACAACCCCATTTTGTAAATCCTAAAGCTTACACTTTCTATTTATACATCCCACTTCTTCTGTGCACCAAAAGTTGGATTTGGCAAATGCAGCTATTCCCTGCAGGCACATGGGTGAGGTTTGCTGCAGAGAAAATAAACTTGATTGTTGAAAACCTGTGTTTGCAATTACTCGGAGTTTCAATATTCTGAGGTCAAAATAGATCCTTTCAAAAATCATGATGCTTTGAAACAGATTCGTTTTCTTTCTGAAAGGATTATTGGATTAAAATGAAATATTGAAACGTTTTTGGTCACAGCAAAACCCTTCAATAGAAATTAGGAAAATGTGGAAAGAAAGGGTTTGGGGCTTAAAGACCATTTCTGTGAAAAATAATTAGTTCTAAAAATGACAACCAGCTTCATGAATCGGTTCAGCTACACTGAACAGGCCAAACCAGGTTTCCAATATATCTTTTGGGAGATTGTTCCATGGTCTGAAAGATCTTTGCTTGGCAAAGGGGCAGGTATAAATAGTAAGAGACATTTTCTTCGGGGACTTTGGTGGACTAGATGAGAATTTGAGTTCATAAATTTTGTCACAGAAACCTGTGTGACTCTCTTTGGACAAAAAGCCAGCTTTTGCAGCGTGTTTAATGTGCCCTAATTTCCTTAGGAGTGAGGAACATGGACTGGCATTTAAAACCAAATGAAAGGTCCCAACCAGGACTGAGCCAAGGAGGTCTCCTGCCTTAAATTCTACAGCAATCATTCAAGGGGACAAACTATTTTTAATCATTTATTTGCTATTTATATTTCAAGGTCACCTCCAGAGCGTGCCAGTGCAGCTTCTACCTTGGATGACCAACTCGAGGTGAATTTTCAATGGAGAAAGAGCAAGAAATCAGAACTTCAGGAGGAGGAATAAAAGTCAGATCCAGAAAACAAGATCATAAGCAATTTTTTTATGTCCTTGAGATACAGCAAGACACTGCAAAAGAGCTCCAATAGGACTGAGAGCCGGAGCCTTTCTCCTCCACCTCGGGCTGGAGCTACATCTGGCATTTCAGCCTGGGAAGAAAACAGTGAGGGGCTTGTTCCAGGGAAGGTGCAAGGAGGGCAGCCAGAGCTGCTCTGCAGGCTCCTTGCCTTGAAATATTCCTTCACTGCATGCCCACTTGAAGGCCCCTTTATGCTAAGGAAACTTCGTGTAAATAGGAATCAGGCTCAAAGAGCCTGGAAAGCTGTCGCACAAGAGTTCAAACCTTTCCAGTTCAAACCCTTTCAGATCAGAGCAGCCAGGTTCCACCCCACCATAACACAGCGTGCTCATTAGGGCTGGCTGATGAACTCCGCTAATTACCTTATGCTTGGGGCTGCCACGTTATGGATGGCGAGAACACCAGGGGGATGTTTTTGGAGGAGAGGAGGGGGCGTCTCTGAGTTCTCTTCAATTTCTTGGAAAGAAAAAGCTTTTATTTTATTTTTTTTTTTAACCTTAAAGTGTTACTTGTAAATGGAGGCCAGAATTTAATTTCAGATAGTGTTACTCCACCTTGTGCAAGTGATTTCTCTTGACACTGCACTGACTACCCGTGCACAAAAAGCCCTTTATGACTTACACGCCAAAGAGCCTGAAGTATTTTTTGCCTCTCCAAAAATGACATTTCGTTCCCCCCCTCCTTTTTTTTTTTTTTTTTTATCACCTGAACACTGGCCTTAAAACCACAGCACGCAAAGGCCCCATGTGAAGTAGGGAAAGGCATTCAGCATCTGCTTATATCCCCAAACTGAAGCACCAGTGTGCCTAAAAAAGCTTGTATTTAAAGGCATTGCAGCTGCATCAGCTCATATTTCATCCAGCCACCAATTTCCTTTTCCCCCTGACAAACAGGCCTCAGAAAGAACCCAGGCCAGAAATTCTCCACGTTAGCGAAACATTTCCTCTTTCCCGTTCTCCCTTCCATTAACATTATTACGCTGCTCCTGGGAAAAGATGACTTTTCCAATCCAGGCAGCAGATTTCTCTCTTTTCTTTTCTTTCTGTCTGTTTTCTCCTTCTCCAGGCCAGAGGGAAGGGAATAATTGGACTGGGGATAACAGGGGAGAAGGAATATCGGGGTGAAAGGGAATAGAAACCCGAAAATCTGCCTCCCTTTCTGCACGTGAATGCAGAGCGATGGCAGCTCCTGGCTCTTCCCTCCTCTGGCAGAGGGATACAAAGAGAGAGGAAACCACAATGTGGGTGACAATGTTCATGGAGACTCAGATGCTCAAAAACAAGGTTGGTGGCACCGCTCACCAAGGGTCAGGTGCTCCCTCTGGGATCTAGAGCTGCTTAAAGCCCATGTGGCTCATCCGGGGGTCAAACCCATCCCAGATCCGACTGCAGCTACTTCCAACTAGTTAATAAGCCAGTATTTGGAGTTCTCAGGGTATTATACCTTTTTCTAGACCTCCATCTGCCTTCACGGTCTGTGCAGTGCCAATTCTGCGTGTCCCACCTCCGCTAAAGATCTACCCTTTCACTCACACAGACATCGGGACTGGAGCAAATGTGTTCAACCTACACAAGACCAAAACCAGCTGTGACACCACTAGGAGTCATCCCACCAGGAGTGATCCCACCAGTGATCCCAGCAGGAGGGTTGCACTCCTCTCACTTCAGCCTGCTTTTATTTTTCTTCTCCTTGCAGGAGTGGAAGGCAGAGTCCCAGAGGACAGGAAACATCTCGCTGACATGAGTGGCAAAGGACAGCCAGGCCATAATTCCTCACCGCAGAGCGAGCGTGTCGTGACTGACCCATAAACTTTCTGTTATGCCCATAAAAAAGGTGAAACAGCAGCATCTGCTCACTCCAAACGCTATTTAAAAGCCACTTTACCCTGTTCTGAGGTGACTAACTCAGGAAATCCTTTCTTGAGGCAGCTCTCGTAAGTTCTAATAGGCAATTGTTTCTTCTTTCTCATTGTGCCTAGGAGCTATAGATTAATTTGGGTTTCTCCAGTTTGTTTTTTCGAGGAGTGAACCCGAAAAGCAGGGAGATTTTATGAAAATGTGGTTTATAAAGGGAGCAATTTTCCAGTAAAGAATAGGTTTGACAGAAGGTTTCCTGCTGGTATTAGTTGCTTAATCATGTCCAGTGGCTGAATCAGGTACTTTGGATCAATCAGATTTCACGTGGTATTTCAGCAATTCTTGGCAATAAGTACTAAACACCTCCGAAACAGGTTAAAAATCATCATTTCAAAGAGCGCAGGAATGGTTCCTTTCAGGAGATCAGGCAGAGCAAATTTCCTTTCTGTTGTTCTCTTCCACTTTGATGTGATTTTGTTCTAAATAAACCTTCTGCATAAATTACGGTGAGAAAGGCAAGCGCTCCATCAAGCCAGACCCCTGAACCTTTCCCTCCAGGATTTTTGGAAAGGGACACTCTCTCTAACCACTCTTTGTTCCCCCCCTTTTCTTTATTTTTCGTTTTCTTACTTGCTTTTCTGGTTTTGTTTTTCCCTCTGAGCTGGGAGCTTTGTTCAGACAGACCTTCCCTTGGGAATGGTTTCACTTTCCACAAGTTGCCGTTCTGTGACAACCCGCCAAAGAGGGACCTTGGAAAATTCCCAATCGCTCCTGGTCTGTTCTCTGGAGCACATTCCGCTTCCAAATCCTCGGATAGTTATGGACCAAACCAGCTGTGGGCGTAGCTCCCTCCCCTCCAGGACATCCCCTCTCTAAGGGAGCTTGGCTCCACCTTACAGGGAGGCAATTTGGATCCAAGGAGACCCTCTTGGAGGTGACACTCAACCTTAAAGCTGGGGAGGGGCTTGTTCAGCATTTTGGACAAGAACAGAGCAATGATATTGTGTCTGGTTTTGATTTAGAGCTCACTGCAGTGTCCCACTTAAAAAAAATTAAATTATTCCTGTTTTGTAAGGCTTGAAAAGACCAATTTTCTATTTTTGAAGGTTAAGTGCAGGCAATTCTCCCAATTTTTTGGTCTTAGTGTGTTCAGATACAGACTCCTGTTATATTTCACTGTTCACAGGAATAAGAAGGCCCAAACTTTGGTCAAGAAATAGAAAAGTATTGATAATGCCAGCAGTTTTCCTAAAAAAATGAATTTTCCAGGAGTGTGTATCAATGGTAAAGTTCTTATAATGAAAAGGACAGGATGCACTCTTTTTTTTTTTTTTTCACTAGGTGTAAAAGTAACTCTATAAAGTGAAGAAAATACATAATGAGATGCAAAAGCATTAGGAGCAGATGGAGTCCTTTAGAGAACCCAGGTTAATGCTTTGGCTCCATATGATGCCCCTCTAAATGTTTGATTCTACTCAGCTCCCCTGAACGTGATCCTTGCCTTGATTTTGCTCTTTAAATTTACACTGGAACAACTCACACAGAAATTTTGAACCGTGTTTTGACTGATTTTAATTTTTTATTTTTATTCTTCCCCAACATGGTTTCTGTGAGCTCTAAGAATAACAAAAATAATAAAACCAATATTCAAGTTATGCCTGGAGAAGTTTTATTTCAGTTTGACTTCCACCAATGTCAAAATACCATTCTTAGCAGCCCTCGGTCCCCGTCACGTGGTTGGAGATTTTTGTTTCATGCCTTTCTGGTTAGAGACGTCTTGCTTGAGAATTTTATTTCATGTGTGTCATAGAACAAGTATGTTTTTTATGACATTTATGAATGTGACCAGTCTGGGAACATGCTGTCTGTCTGCTCGGGTTGAAGCCAAAATTGAAGTCATTGTAACTAGAATTTCCAATTTTGGGGAGAGCTGATCCATCAGCTGGGGTCAATAAATTGGCAGAGTCGTCTTTAAGAGCATGAGAAGGTAAATTCTGCCCTAGAGGAATTGTCAGGGTGAGGTTTTGATTATCTGAGATGGTAATCAGAACAGTTCTTTCTACCTTCCCCTGCTTTTCCTTTTTGCTCTAAAATTTATATGAACTGCAGTATTAAACAAACAAAACCCCATTTCGATTCTGAATGCCTGTTACAGAAGCCAGTCTCGTCCCGACGTGCAAGAATCAAGCCTCGTAGCACCAAAATATCAAAGAATTTCAGTTTTCTCTTGCATTAAACCTGCCCCTCTTATTTGAGCTCCTCCAGCTCTGAAGTCCGTGATTGAGAGCTGTTAACTCCCAATGATTCCTCCTGGCACGCGGGGCTTGAGGGGTTTTTTAATATTTTATTTTAATTATTTTTAGTTTATAGCTCAGCAACTCGGCTGACCCAGGGGAACACTTAAACTAAATTTGATAGATGTCAAGTTAGGAAAAATAAAGACAGCAGTGTTCTTTCTGCCTGCAATTACAAATGTTTGCTGGAGACTTTTCTGACAGGATTAAGCGGAGCAGAGGCCTGGGGAGAGCAGAGAGGGACCGTCGCTGAGGTCACCTTGGCTGATGTTCTCCAGAACCTGGAAGGGGAGGAGGACCAGGACACCCACCAGTAGCAGTTGCTCCTAACTCCAAATACAGCAGGTTTTCCCTTTTTCCAACCCCTTTTCCCTGAGCCCTGATGTGTCTTGCATCAACTGGAAGAGCTAAAAAGAGAGGGCTTGTTTTTTCAGCTGACATTGGGAGCTGTGGAGACCTCTGAGATGCCCCATAGATGGGCTGAAAAACCCCCAAGAAAAACAAAAAAACGCAGCTTAACGAGCTGCAAAGAAGCGAGGAAATGCTCCAGGAAACAACGCAAAAGGCTCGTTTTGACAGTCTACCCCAAACCCGAGTATCAGAAACATCCAAAAAAAAAGAACAATAAAAATAAAAAGTTGATCTACTGTTTTCCAGCCCAGTTTTTTTCCCTTGTAATGTAAAATATACGAGGAGATTGTAAAACAGACTGATGCAATCGGCCAGAAAAATTAGACACCTCCAAGTTCTCTAGGAATTGTTCTGAGGGGGAAAATGTTGCATCTCTCCATATAATGTGCTGGGCAAATGTATCAGGGCAAAGGAATGGGCTCTCCAGTGTTTGTCATGAGATCACCGGCTCCAGTCTGACCCAGGAAATTATTCCAAACCTCCGTGAAATCAGCGGGAGTCTCATTATTGGGAATCAATATTCAGGTACACAAGGAAGGACAACCAGAAACTGTTTAAAAAAATAAATAAAATAAAATATTGAATGTTCGTTTGTTAATTTGTAAGTGTTTGGTTTTCTTTCCACTTGAATAAGAGGAGACATTTCATAATGGTTTGATCTTTCCATAATTCTTCTCAGTACTTGGGTTTTGGTGACTCCATTCCTATAGATTTACTTATATTTTATGCCTGGGAAAGAAGGAGAGGTAGAGGCTGGGAATGGATAAAGCACACACACCAAAAATTAGATTACGATTCAAGGTTAGAACCCCCTTTTTTTTTTTTTTTGCTGCTTTGCTTTTTATAACAAAAAGAATTCTTAATTTTTATGATGGGACCGGATCATTTTTCCCACTGAAAAAAAAAGGCTGACAAAGAAATTCTGCACAAATGGATATTGTAAGAAAGGTCTTCATGGTTCATGTGAAATCAGCTGATTGCAGCCCAGTTTGGGGAATTTTCTGAGTGAAATAGTGTTGCCAAAGGGAGGGGGGTGCCCACAAAACAAAACTCAGCATAAAAATACCCTGAATCCTACATTTTTCTAAGCATGAATCTGAACCGTATTTCAGGAGATGTCCTGTTGGAGTTGTCCTTTCTGCTGTGGGAATCCAGGGGGGTATTACACTTGCTCATGATTTAAAGCTCTTTCACTGTCTATTCTTCAGTCTTAATAATGAATTTGAAAGTAAAGCCCTTATTGAATGGACAGGTCTTTTTCTAACACATTAAAGAACATTTACTTAAAGTAAAATACACACTGATTTATTTCTGTGACCACGGAGAGCAAGAGCATTCCCTCCTTATTTTTCTTCCCAGATTCCAGACAAATAAATCAACACACATTTATATATTTGCAATACTTGGTAATAAAGAAAAAAAAAATGTTGAGGCCATCTGAATTATTTCATAATCAGGCAGGTAAAGTGGCTTAGCAGGTTATGAAACCCCACGGCTGCCAAATTGTTCCGTGATGATAATTATTTGCTTCTGCTCTTTAATTCTGGGTGGGCAACGCTGCTTTTCCTCTGTCCTCTGGGGAAAAAAAAAAAGAAAAAAAGCAGGATGGCTCTCCCTATGGTTTTTGGCTTAACTGCACACATCTGGGTTTCGTATCAAAAGAAATAAATATCAGCCCTAATTAATCCTCTGAGGCTGCTGGGTACGGACTCCTGAGCAACACGGGCTTTAATTACGGCTCCAAGCAGGGCCGGAGCTGCTTGGGAAGGCTGAGTGTTGATTTAATGCACTGTATCATGTCCAAAAGGATCTGGGACAACACTGATTTACATCAGCTGAATATTTGGCTCATTTGGGACTCCCCTGGGAAGGAGAGGGGATACCTATATCCATACGCTGCCCCGGATTTGTTCAGATGTGTGCAGCAAACTCTGTTGCAAAACGCTTGTGAAATCCAGGGGACTTGGGATGTTTAAAAGCTGAAGTTGTCTAATGGGGAAAAAAAGACTGTGAAAATATCATGATCATATGTTCATATATTCTTTAGAGGAATGCAAACTCCTTTATAAAACATTGTTTTAGGATGATCTGACCACGAGATAAAGCTCCTGTAATTCAGACAAAGGAGTATCGAGATGGCAATACTCTGATTAGTTTTACATCTTTTCTAATTCAGCTAATTTCAAGGGAGACTTGAGGGATTTAGTTGAACAGCAATAAAACTTGTTGAGAGTGGGGTCTGTTACACGTTTTACAATTCAAAACCTGCCTGTCTGTCTCTCTTGTACTCCCTTCTCATTTTTTACTTATTTTAAAGACTTTAAAACCATTTTGATTGCGAATATACGAGTGAATTCAGAGCAAAGGAAAGTAAAGAGACTGTTAACACTGGCCTTGGTACAGCCAGGCTTTGTGCAAACTTCCCCTCCCTTCCAGTGCACCTCAAGTCTAACTTGCAGTAATCTCGCTATTCTAGTCCTGGGTTTATCTGCCAAAGCAGATACCAGTATCAAATCATGGCTGATTTTTGTAAGGATATTATTATACTTATTTTCCCCCCCAACCAGAGCCCAAAGTGGAAGTGTCATCCTTAGACATTCAAACCTGGTGTATTAATCCCCTCCAAAGCCCCTCCTGCCTCCCCTCGATGCCATCTGAAGTCATTCCCACGAATCCAGGCTGGTTTGGCTGTGCTAGGCAGAGGTGTGTTTGCAAGATTATCCATCTATTATAGAATATTGTTTTTCCAGTGGAGAATATTTCAAATATTTCTAATGAAGATGTTTAGTTTCTGCCTTCTTTTTTTTTTTATTTGTGTTATTGAAAATAAAAATGGAAAGAAATCAAATCATACCAAAAAAAAAAAAAAATCTAAAGCAAGAAAAGCAGGAAAAAACGAGAATTTAGAATCATGGAATCATTTAGACTGGAAAAGATCTCTAAGATCATTGAGTCCCACCATTAACTCCACACTGCCAAGGCCACCGCCACACCATGTCCCCAAGTGCCATCTACATGTCATAAAATCCTCCAGGGATGGTGACTCAACCACTGCCCTAGACAATTTGTTCCAATGCTTGACAAGCCTTTCAGTGCAGAAATGTTCCCTAATATCCAATTTAACCCTCCCCTGGCACAGCTTGAGGCCATTTCCACTTGTTGCTTGGGAGAGGAGACCAAACTCCACCTCACTACAACCTCCTTTAAGGATGAAGTTGATGTTTGCTCTGCTGTGCGATGGACCTGGTTGATGCACAAACTCTAGTCAGAACTTTTTAATTACATGCAACACTTCCTGAAATCCCTCACAGGTTCCTTAATATCACACACTTTTATATAGATACACCATATGAAGGCAAAGCAAAGAACCCTGCAAATAAATAAATAAAAAAATAAATAGATAATGTAATATAATCCTAATTAATGTCAGTGCACAGCCTTGATTTCTGAAAGTATTTCATAAGCACTGAGGGCCACATTCATTGCTGCAATGGCAGCAAATCAATGGCATAAAAACCTGGTTTAATTCTAGAAATCTTGCAGAGTCACTGCTTATTTGTGCCCAGCCTGTACACCCTCTTTATGGACAATCCAAGCTCTGCCATCGGCTCTGATTTTTTTTCAAATCCTTTGAGAAAAGGAAGGAGTAAAATCACAAAGAAGTAAGCAATAATCCCTGCTATCCTTGGGCAACCACAGCCCTTGTGAGAGCAAAGGAAAGGCTGCAGAAAGGTCGTTGCCAGGAACTATTCCAATGCCATTAATCCTCCTCTATCAGTCCCTCACGGCTGATAAGACTCTCTTCAGACCCTGAAACCAAGTTCCTCTTACCCTGATACGTTCAAGTGGTCACTGTCATGTTCCTGTTATTCATGTCTGGCTGGAGGGTTGAGTTTCTCTCCCAATTTTTCCTTTCACTCTGTAGCTCTGGAGACAGGACAACGTGGCCTCTTCAGTTTTACTCTTCTGCATCAAGAGCAACCCTACCAACAAAAACCAAGGGTAACTTTTTAATACGCATGTGCAACACCCATATTTTTATTTAAGTGTTCATTCTACATTCACTAATTATGCAGAAATGCCTGGTTTGGGCACATACAGAGCACAGAAAATTATCTCCTGACCTCCCTCCTCCGTGTATGGCACCATTAGTTTTGTTTTCATTCTATTCACACCCCGAAATTCATGGCTAGAAATGTGTACCCAAGAGTGCAACACTTAATTTGGGAACTGGGATACTAGAAGAAAACAGAAAGGGAATTCAGCTCCAACATGCAATTGTAAATGGATTATCAACACACAGCACAAATTGTGGAACCACAGCCTAAACACCTTGTTTCATGAGGTCACCCATCTTCCACATTAGTTTTAGTCCTCTGTTTTCACTTTCTCTTCATCTTTCAAAAAAACCTTAAAAAGCAAACACAAAGTTTTGAGCACTTTCATGGAATAAAGGAGAAATTAAGCTCTGGTTTATATAGGCTTATATGTTTAGTGCAGTGAAATATCCATCAGACTGCATTTCTCAGAGCTACTTAAATAGCCCAGGAGATCTGATTTGCATATAAAACAAAATCTTGTTTGTTAAAATAGGCTTTAAGTGTCAAGTTAAAGATGCATGACTCAGAACTGTACACAAATAAACAGCTGGCTGCATACTTGGAACAAATTCTCTTTCACTGTGCAATTAATATTGCTGATGTTGCTAATTAAAACGTGACTGAATTTGTCTTTTCCCCGTGCCTTGTTGGCAGTGCTGGGGAGGGCAGCACTGAAAACACTTGCTGGGCTGTCATTTTGGCAGCGGGGGCAACATTTTGGATGCAGGAGACTGGCTGAATGCTGTGCACCCCTGGAACCGATCTTACAGCACTGAAAGTGCTGGGCTCTGCCAGCAGACATGACCGTGGGTCCGATTTCATCCTGTTTGTTCAGCGAGCAAATATGTAGTTAAGGTGGGACTGACTGTGATCTAATTCTTCGGAGAGATTTGCAACACTCCTGCCAAAAGAAGCAACGAGAGGCATTGATATCACTGAGGGTTGGTGTGTCCATGCAAAGATCATCTTCTTGAGTGAACATACAAAACAGGTGGAAGCTTCCCCCAAGGTCCTGTTTTAACAACTCTTGGGCACAACCTGAAGCTCAAAGACAGGTTTAATTGTTTGCTTGAAGCTGAGCAAATGTTTAAATAATTTTCTGCATATAGAATCATAAATGATTTGGGTTGGAAGGGACTTCAGAGCTCAACTCATTCCACCCCCTGCCATGGGCAGGGACACCTTCCACTAGCCCAGGTTGCTCCAAGCCCCGTCCAACCTGGCCTTGGACACTTCCAGGGATGGGGCAGCCACAGCTTCTCTGGGCACCCTGTGCCAGGGCCTGCCCACCCTCACAGGGGAGAATTTCTTCCCAATATCCCATCTAACCCTGCCCCCTGATAGTGGGAAGCCATTCCCCCTTGTCCTGTCCCTCCATCCTTTGTCCAAAGTCCCTCTCCATCTCTCCTGGAGCGCCTTTAGGCTCTGGAAAGGGCTCTCAGGTCTCCCTGGAGCCTTCTTTTCTCCAGGCTGAACACCCCCAGCCTGGCTCCAGAGCAGAGAAGCTCCAGCCTCTGGAGGATCTCTGTCAGCTCCTCTGAAGTTGCTCCAACAACTCCACACCCTTCTTGTGCTGGGTCCCCAGAGCTGGAGGCAGCTCTGCAGGTGGGGTGTCATCAGAGTGAGGGAGAGGATGACAATCCCCCCGATCTGCTGGTCACAATTCTTTTGGATGCAGCCTGGGATATATTTGACTTTCTGGGCTGCAAGTGCACATTTCTGGGTCACCTTGAGCTTCTCATCAACCAGATCAAAAAAAGCCAGGCTGCACTTCCAGTGTGTTTCTGGAGAAATTATGCAGGAAATTAATTGGTAACTATTTTGCAAAGATTTGCAGCTGATATAAATCAGGATTGCACCTTTGGTTTTCAGGATGGAGATATTGCCTCAGTCTTCAAAGCAGTTTATCCATGAGGAATAACAAGGAACAAAGTGGCAAAGGGGTTGGATCCCCCTTGTGTGAACAGAGTTGCTCTAGGTTGTGCCATATCACCTTAGGGACCGTCATATGTCATAGTGCAACTGCATAATAAAGTTTAGCACAAACACAGTAATTCCCATTTTAGTTGTGCTCTCCACATAGAAATTCATCTCAACCAGATGTAACTTAGAAAGTGAAGGAGTGGTCCATGGCTATTGGTTACATAATCCAAATCTCCTGGAGAAACAGTTCATGAACGTCAGTTTGGCACACACTTGGACAATTTCATATTCCTTTGGCAGAGGAAGCTGATGAGAAATACTCAGTGTTCAGATTTTCAGAGAGGTTGAACCTCTGCAGCTCTTCACATTTCCATAGTAATGCTCCAGGCTTTGACACAGCTGAGAATGTGTTCGTTATCATCTCTAGGTTTCTTTTACAACTCCTTAGAAAAAATTAATCTCTGTGAAATGCACCTTTCAGAGGGAAAAAAACTACAACAAACTTTGCCTTTTTGCCCCTTAGCAGCACACACATCTTAAATCCACATTAAGTACACAAATCTTAAATGTTCATGCCACTTTATAGGTACTGACACCCCCAAACTACTGCCTGACTTCTGCCTGTACCAGCCTGGCTATCGCAGGTCTTTACACTCTCCTCTTTTCATAGAACTGATTTTTAGGCATGTATTTTTGAGAGGAAAATGAAGGATTTGTGCTGTGAACCTGATTTCATGCGCTGGGCATTTGTGTATGATTTTTACAGCGTGGACATGCACTCCAGCTTTCCCTTCAAGGAGCACGTTGAGCCGAATTTTTGACTCTAACTATTTTGTGAAACATGTAGGAAGATAATATTTAGGGAGACTTTGGCTCATTGATGGCTTCTGACAGAGACGACACAGACACAATGACTACCCAAGCCTTAAGCCCCTGAGGAGACCAGCCACAAACACCTCGTGAGGAGCAGACTCGCTTCTTTACAAGCAGTTGCAGAATGGAGGTGGGATTTCACATGGTCTGTGCAGCTCTGGCTTTAGCCAGGAGTGCCTTGTCTGTATAAGTGAAACACAAAAGAGACATTAAAAAGGTGTGAAATGGGAAAATCAGAGCCTTCGGTAATTTATAATTAAGCCAGAAGAGTTGACTGGACATAACTAATATTCTGCTCAGTGTGCTGTGGATTCCTCTTTGTCTGAGATGAATGTTTGGGGAAAAAAAACCCACCCAATCATATTTACAACTATCCATTGATAAATTTGCCTTTTTTATATTTGCTTTTTTTTTTCTTTTTCATCATAATCAATTCTTTCTTCTCAGTGATGACTTGATTATAAATATATGGCATTTTGGCCATAGGTGACAGAACCACTCTGGGCCAGATGTGCTGGCTGCCTGTGAAGGGCTTGGCCATGGGATGTTAGTGGTTTAAAGTAACAGGAAACCCGAGGAATAGCATAAATCAGGCTTTTCTGACTGGGTTTTTGTACAGAGTATAACAAAATGTATTGAATAACTTAAGTATGTGTGAGCCTCCTGCCTACCAAATTACTGGAGTCTGCCAGTGGAAAACACACTAATTTGATGTTGGCCTCAAACAGAAAATTGTTAAACGAAAATTAGGCTTCAGCATTTTAACAAGAAATCAACTCGGAGCTCAGTGTTAACAGGAGCCTAAGGATTTAACTAACTGTAAGGAAAATAAGGAGAGACAAAATTCTTGACTTACTAAGCCCCAGTCCTGAGAAAAGGTTTCTCCTTCAGGATCCCAACACAGCGGGAGGGGCAGAGCGCGTACCAGAGGGTGGGTTGTCTTTCTCTTCTCTCTCCTGCCATGGATTTCATAAGGTCATAGGTTGACATTTTGTACTTTTCCACACTTCCATTGACTTTCATTAACAATAAACAGAAGGTACCGGGCCAAAGTCATCGAGCCCATGACAGAGTGTTCTAAAACATCGAGCCTGCTGCGTGCAAGGACATCAGGAGGGGCTGAGCTCCGAGATCCTCTCACCTGCTGTCCTGGCCCCCACCTCCAGGGAGACGTGAGAACCACTTGAGCTCTTCCCCACCGGGGAGCTCTTTCCAGCCCTAACTGATACAAGCAATCACATTTCAGTGATACCCCTGGAGATGAACTTGCCTACGGCACTACAGCTCCTGCTCTAACCAGCTAAAATTAGATTTTGCCAATTGCTCATCCAAGGCCTTAATTAAAAGATGATCTATTCTCATGATCCAATTAAAGGTCTTAAAACGTCGCCTGTTTCTCTTACAGCTCTCCTCTACTTAAATAAAATAATACTGAGAAGTCAAATGTATTTTTTCCATCTCATAACTATTCTCCTTTTTTTTTTTTAAAGCAATAATTTTAAACTCCCTCCAATCTCTTCCTTCAGACTCTTTTGTGGAGACAGTCATGGCATACTGATGTATTCTTATTCCCTCAAGTATGGGTCCCACATCAATGCTTTAGCATCCACACCTTCTCAGATGCCCATGTTTTCCCTTTCAGAAACCGCTGCAAAGTCACTTTTAAATTTATAAAGTTAATGGCCTTGCAGTGAATTGGCCCCAGTTTTACCATTTCCTCCCCACTGTAGATGTTTCTTGGTCAATTCTCTTTCCTGCCCTGTCTCTCCCTTTCTCCGTGGTGTCAACCCATGATATACTTAGACATGGACCTCCCCTTATACCGACTCCCTATGGCTCTGAGAGCAGTCAATACATTAAATGTTAAAGAAAGCGCCTACTTGAAATGCATTTGCAAACCATAGTCCTGAGCCATATTTCTTATTCTCTTTTTTTTTTTTCCTCTGTATTTTGGGTTCTGGCAGAGCTGCAGGGAGCGAGTGTGGCGTGCAGCCTTCCCCAGACTGTGTAGCTTGGCACCAGAAAATAATTTCTTGGGAGTTCCAAACCTGTCAGGATGCTCTCTCGAAACCGCTCCACATTTAAGACGTGTAACACTAAAATGTCACTTTTGGAGCCCAAACCAGAGTGCTTTCAGCTCTCTGATTGGCAGAAAACTGCCTGTTAAGCTCCAGGGAATTTCTACTACAGCTGTAAACTTTCAAAAATACTTTGCTGCTGCAGAAAGTATAGAGTGTGGTTTAAATGAACAATATGCCCCCTTCATACCTCAGCACCAGGGAGAAGACGCTTTTGACTTCAGCATGAACAACCCATGGTTTGATTTTTAAAATATTTTTCACCCCCACCGAACAGGTTAAGCAGTTTTTAGCTCGTTTCTACCTGTCACACAAAACAAACTATATTCCAGACATCTCTGGGGGGAGGAGGAGATGATACAGATGGTTGTGCAGATGTTTGGATCCTGCTGTCTTAATGCTTTACTCAGGACCAATTTAACCTCCTTATATGCCTCACAGAAGACTAGATCACAGCCCTGTTCCATGCCTGGGACCTTCGAGAAAGCCAAGTCTCTAGTTAATATGTTTATGTGACATTCTGAGCTTGGCTCTCCTCCACCCTTGTGGGCCAAATCCTAATATGACCCAGTGCTCTCTCACATCAACTGGAGTTTTGCCTGAATAAAGTAGAAGTTTAAATCAAGCGATGCCTCCAGGTTTCAGGCCAGCGATTCCATTTCACAAGACCTCATTGTATTATACAAAGATACCTCAGCTCCAGCCCAGTGCAGGGTCATTGTTATTTGGAATTTTTTTGTATTTTGGTTTCTTTTCTGGTGATGGTTTTCAAAAATGTGAAAAAGGAGGAGGCAGGTCTTCTCCTCCCACTCCTGGGGCTACATCCTTCCCTGAACAAACCTGTTCTCAGTGGGACTTGAAACCTTCCTGAACCAGTTATGTCTCCAGGGGCCAGAGCTGTTGGCTCCCTGCCTTACTGTGGTCGGTAGAGAGGTGTTTCTTGAGGTTTCCAGGGGCTGTTTTGTTGCCCAGAGAAGCTGGGGATGCCCATTCCTGGAAGTCTTCAAGGTCAGGTTGGATGGGACCCTGAGAAACCTGGTCTAGGGCAAGGTGTCTCTGCCCACAGCTGGGGGAGTGGAGTGAGATGATCTTTAAGGTGTCTTCCAGCCAAATCATTCTGTGATTCTGTAATTCTATGATTCTATTTGCTTATAAACAAGTCCCTGCTTTTATTCTGGTCTTACTTTAACATTTACTTCTATACTGTCTCCCTGCACTTCATTCAAACCAAGAAAATGGTTTTATGGGAACAATCCGGACAAGCAACAGTCTTGGATGAGGGGATTACAGCTCTCCTTTTCATTACAGCTGGGAAAAAACAGACTACTGGAAAACATGCAGGCTCAGGGAAAATGCTCCAGCACCGATTCCCAGTGAGGGCTGCCTTGAGTTTACCTGTTGTCTCCACAGTGCCCACAGTGGCACAGACAACTCATGGACATCCGTCTCATGGTTCCCAGTGTGAAGCTGGAGCTGCTGTGAGACATCTGAACTGTACCTTGCAGGAAACAGTGAGGAAGTCTGCTGGAGGACTCTCTGTCCCTTGCACAATACATCAGCCCCAGTCCAAATCCACAGAGACAGCAAGCTTGAACCCACTGGCTGGATGAGCTGCTTTTGGTTGTAAGGGGTAAAAACCCGAGATGGTATCATAGAATCATAGACTAACTGAGGTTGGAAAAGACCTCCAAGATCATAAAATCCAACCTTTGACCCAACAGCACCATGCCCAGTAGACCGTATCACAAAGGGCCACATCCACTTGTTTTTTGAATACTCCTAGGGATGGTGACTCCACACTTCCATGGGCAACATCACTCCTTTGGAAGGACCATGGGTGTGCAGGCCAGGAAAGATCATGTGCATGAAGGTGTCCTTGACATGCTGGATGTAGCTGGGCTGTATGGCCTCTGTGAGGGAAGATGTGCCCCCTTGCATAGAGTCAACTTCCCCCAGAGCCAGATGGTTTCTGAGCTCTCTCTCACCACCAGTACTTGGAATAATTATGAGCCCAATGAAGAAAAAAAATGAGCCAAATTCAATTTTGGTGTCAATCTTCTCTACATGTGTTTTGGAGGTGCCATTGGGTCTCTAATCACAGCACAGCTCCAGCACTTTAATTGTGCCCCTGCTTTTGAAACACATTACAGACAAACGCCTGAGTAATCACCACAATCCCATGAATGAGCCGGATCAGTGAGATGGAGAAAGCGAGAGAGAGAGACCACACAGCAAGGAGTGCGAGCCATGGGATTAGGAATTGGGATTTCTTTCTCTCTGTGCAGAATCCACGAGGCTGTGCGGCCCTGGATGATCTCATGAAAGAAGTATATTTTCCATGTGTGAGGAACTCGGAGCAGTATCAGCGAAGTGCAAATTACCGTGATCGTTAGGCACTCCTTGAATAAGGCAGCTGCCAGGAAGCCTGTGTGTATGTTTGAGGAAGAATTCCTAATGTCTGCGTGTCTAGAGAAGGATAAATTCTTCTATTCCCCTCCAGTAGCCTAATTAGATTTTACTCTGTTTATTAGAAGAGTTCAGTTGCTAGCTTAACATGAAATAAAATCTGCATGATTAAGAAGTCACGAGCAGTAAAGCTTCCAGTGTGCTGCTAGAAATTTTCCTTTCGTATCAGCAACCAAGAAATCCTCCAGGGTTAAATCAAGTGAAAGCAGGAGTGTGTTTAGATCCGGCAGCAGGATCGAAACAGAGGGGCAGGAAAGAAGGGAGGGTGGGAAGGGGGTGTCATGCCACTCAAATGGCACTTGAAAAGAGAGAATTACAGAAAATGTTGCGGTTTTAAGCACATAAAAACTTGAAGGAACACGCCTCTTTATGGATCTTTGCTGTGAAACCAGAACAGGGAAGATGCTGCTCCATTTGCAAATCCATCCTTCAGCTCTCCTCACTCCCTTCTGTAGATACAACAGCATGTCAAGGGTCATAAGAAGATGGAGTAGTATCTAAATCTTCAGTGGATTCCAGATCTAAGCCCTCCAGGGGCTGATGGCCTTAGTGATGTCAAGTAGCCTCCAGGAGTAGCTGCATCCATTAGAACATTGATGTTTCTAAAGTGATTCCTGGTCTTGGCCTCGGAATAAAAATCCATTGAAGACAATGATATGTTTAGGGTTAAGTTTAGATCCTTGCATGAGACATGCAGAGGTCTATGAGGAGCAGCCAATAACCACTGAGATTTCTGAATTTCAGGGTTTGCCCCTCAGTTTCCAGATCTTGGGTGGCACTGAAATCCAGGCATGCATCCCTCAAAACCTCCATGTAAACAAAAATACTGAGAGGGGGTTTTTTGTCTCCTAATACTCTGAGAAGGCAATTGCAAGGTCTGTTATTCTTCTAGAGGACTTCCAAGAGCTCTGTCTCATCTAATCCAGATTTGCAGCAATGTTGGGCTGCACCCACAAGCTCTGAGTCCAGCCTAAGCTGATTGATAACCACTGAAGTCCCATTTCTTACGGATCACTTAAAAATCCATTAGGGGTTAGAGTCAGGGTGCAAATCTGAGGACAAAGGAGGAATCCTGGTGTGGAAAGTAAGTCCTTGAGCCTAAGAAAAGAAAAGAGCAAGCTCAGAGGACATTAGGAGTCAAGGGAAGGAGCCTGGAAACCTAAAACCTTCCCAAAAAAGCAAAGGGATTTGTGTGACCCAGGGGACTAAAAGTACATTTTGGCCCATGGTCTGGTTTTCCTCAGCACGTGCCCAGCCACAAGAGTCCATGTGGTTCTTCTGTTTTCCCAAGTCTTTTGAAATATAGATGCAAGAGTCTCGAATCCCTGCACTTCGCTGCATTCCTCAAGAAATTGGCCCACCAAGTAGTTGTAATTCAGGATACCACCATACACCCACGTGTAAGATTCCTTAACAACTATGCACATTTTTAGGCTCGAATATTTCAGAATTGTTTTCACTGCGCCTGAGCTGTAATTGGCTCAGCTTCCCAAGTGTTGGATCATCTAACTAGAGTGATTTTTGACTCAGAGCCCAGGCACCATATCAAAACATTTATCAATTAATCATAAAAAGTAACTAACATTGTTGTCCACCCAAGAAAAACTGTCACTTACAGACTCTTGTATGTTATTCCTTATGAAAGAGCTGCTATATAGAAGTTGATTTCCTGCACAGACCAGGTGGAAAATCTGCTAAAGGCAGAGGTCAAATCTAGTTTAATTTTATACCCTTTGTTAAGAATGTTCTCTCTCTAAAAAAAAAAAAAAAAAAAAAAAAAAAAAAAAAACCAAGGAAAAAACCCTCACCCTTGTGCTCCTTTCCAAGTATTCTAAAGTTAATTCATGTGGAAGAAAAAAAGATTAGGATAAAATTTCAAATATTAAATTCAAATGCAGGATTAATGAGTTTTATTTCAAAGCCCCAGAGGTTGTCTGGAATTTAGGACATTTTTTTAGTAGCAGACACAAGACACAGCCAGATGCAGTCGTGTTTTGGACCAGCTCAGCACAAATTTAGCACCTTGAAGGAGAAATTTTATGTCTGTTTTGTAAAGCAAACATTTCAACTTTTCCAAAATCCCTTGTCCAAAAGATATTACTGTTGCATGGGATGAAGGAATGGATTTAAAATAACGCTGACTTGTTGCTCTGGCACATAGTGATTGCCACCCCCACCACCATCACTGGAGGTGATGCAGGTCCTCTGCCTCATGCCATAGACCCACATAAATCATATATTTAATTTTTAACAGCGTGGAGCAACCCAGATTAAAAAAAAAAGAATTAAACTATTTTCTGAAGCCAAATTCAAGACAGTCCTTGCAACACTCTGCAGGAAAGAGCTTTTTTGCAACTTGGTTTCTCAAAGGCCAGCAGGGAACAGCTTGGCAGAGCTACAACCACAATTCTTCTCACGCCCTTGCAGATAGGATGGCAAACCCAGGGAGGATGAGCTGCTTCACTTCACACCCGCTCCCCGAGGCGAAGGAGTTGCAGGCTAAACCCTCCAAAGTCTCTAAGTCTCTTCATTAGAAGGGTTTTTTTTATCATCATCACAAAAATTGCCAGCATTCAACAACCTTCCCAACAGGGTTGCTCCCATGAAGGACCAGATATCAGCAGCGTTTCAGGTCACCATTGTTAGTTTGTTCAACTGGGAGAGAAATTCCTGCTTCCAGTTAAAACTGCACTGCAGTGATGGCTTGGGAAGGGCTGGTAACACCTGTGAGGCACAGCCTGAAGATCCAGAGCAGGTGATCTGGACCAGGGTGTCTTTTGGACAGCCAAAAGTGTTAAACATTGGCCTGATTGTGCTTTGCCTGAAATCAAAGCATAAAATCCCCATTGAGTTCAATGGAAGAAGAAGGCGGCCAACAGCGAGTTTAATGTTTTATACATCAGCACTGAAAACTTGATGGGAAAGGACCAAAACCTTGTAGTGAACACCTTCAAACATTGGAATCTTGTCTTGAAAGATTCCAATTATAGCCAAGAGAAAACACTGGCGTTTCAGTTTCAGAGTCTGGCTTCCCCTCAAATGGACATACCACAGTCTGTAAATAGAACCAAAAGCTGAAAAATCATTCTGTTTAAATTCCTTCATTGCCTTAGAACTCTGCCTCACCTGTGGAGAATTAATGTAATTAGCTGTAACACCAACAGGTAATTAGGACTTGGTGACAGGCAAGTTCAGATTAATTATTCCATTTAGAAAAACACTCACAAATGGTTTCTTTTTTTTCTGATTTCTTTTTTAGCTGTAAATCCTGCAAGAACAGGATTTCTCCATCCAGTACAGAACAAAAGTAGTCCATAGAAATAGCTTTGTCTCACAGTATTTCTGGTTTTGGTCGCCATCAAAATCCGTAAATGTGACAACACACCAAAATACGCAAAGTAACAAATGCACTTAAAAAAACCCTTCAGTTTTGTTTGAGTTGCAACTAAATTTTATGGTCAACCACAACTTTATCCCATCCAGTCTCTCAGAATCACATCCCATCTCTAAGCCTCTGTAACAGCAATGGAAGTTTGGATTTAAAGCTTCATTTTCAAATTGATCTCTCGGACAGAATGGGAAAAGATGGATATAATTGTCAGGAATTTCAGATTGTAACTGCCTTGAGATATTCTGAGTGAAGCTCTGAGCCACCACCAAAGGAAGGGAAAAGCTGTGCAAGGCAGTGGCAGCTGCACTAACTGCAACCAGACTTCACTTATGTGAGGCTCATGCCTCTTATGGTATTTCTCAGCTCTGAACCCAACCCCGGACATTTTCTCAGCTCTTTAAACTGAAAAATATCTTAAAAGTAAAAAATTCCACCAAAATTCGCTGAACACTTGGTGTCTTACCTAGTTTAACAGAACAAGCCTTGCTACACGGTATCAGTGGCACAAGTTTATGCCTCAATTTGGATACACTAAGAAATGTTTTATTTCTAGGTGCTGGCTTCGCATGTAAGTTAGTGAAGTAAGTCTGGGGTTGTTTTGCCCTGAGAAAAAGAGGTTCAGGGGGGACCTTCTCATTCTCTCCAGCTCCCTGACAGGAGGTTGCAGCTCAGTGGGGATCGGTCTCTTCTCTCAGGTAGCAAGTGACAGGACAAGAGGAAAGGGGCTCAAACTGTGCCAGGGGTGTTCAGGTTGGACATCAGGAACAATTTCTTCCTGGAAAGGGTGGTCAGGCATTGGAAGCAGCTGCCCAGGGAGGTACTGGAGTTTCCATCCCTGGAGGTTTCCAAAGAATGACTGGACGTGGCACTCAGTGCTCTGGGCTGGGTGACAAGGTGGGAATTGGGCACAGGTTGGACTTGATGATCTTGGAGATCTTTTCCAACCAACACGATTCTGTGATTTACAACCCTTGTCAATACTGCACAGTTTGACCCAAAACACTCATGTCCAAAAGTTGCCCCCAGATCAGTTGCATCACTATGACCTATTGTCCAAGGACAGCTCAACTGGAGATGCAGCCAAAGGACACGTCACCCAAAGGAAATCAGCAATACCTCAAATGTATCTGATGTACCAACAGGATGTGAACCCTACACAACATCTTCCTTTGTTGAAATCCTATGCTCTCAACACAATGAAAATAGTGGGCTGTGCTCCCACCTGGACCACGTGAGCATCTCCCAAGGCTGCTTAGCTGGATAGATCTGATGGTTTTCCACTCTTGGCCTGGACTTCAGCGTGAAATATTCCCACAGCTGGAAGCTCACAGCAAACAAAGAGTGAAACATCCCAGTGGCCAGAGAACAGACACACAGGAGCCAAGCCTGGGCCTGCGTGGAAGCCTGGTCCGTGACCAGTTGCTCCACACCTGGCTTGGTGCTTTGGGATGTTGTACATGGTGCCGTGAGGCTTTATGGGCACTCCGTCTATCATTGCCCTGAGGAAAAAAAACAGCAAAAAGAACCAAATGAAGATTTTTATGAGCCTAGGAGGAGTTAACCTGGAAATATCATTGGCACAAATAGAGCTGTTCAGCAGACAATAGCACTGTGGTATTGCCATGAGTTTGTTTACCCAAACGTGGCCATCCTCGTGGAGAATTCCCACCCTTCTGGTCCCCAGCCTGGTGAGCTGGTGGAACACCAGCACTGCAGTGATTGCCATGCTGACAGCTTTATTGCCTCCCTGACCTTGCTATTTTTAAAGGAACAGGTTATCTCAGTGGTGTAATCAGGTTTTCCTCGTGCTGTTACGTCATTCCCACTGCAGGGAGCTGGAGCCTTCGGTCCTCACTCCCTTGGACTGCCAAGCCAGCTGTTCCAGGTGCCCAGCTTACGGCACTGGTGTTACTGAGAGCTGCTTAGGCTGATGAAGTGATTTTATTTTTCCAAATCACTCAGAAAACACAGCTTTAGTTCTCTTCTTCAAACCTACTTTATCCAAATCGATAGAGAGACTTAAACTATCCAAATTTTGAGCCCCGAAGCGTAGAAGAACATCAGTGAATCCTGTCTGGGGGATCAGGGGAGATGTTCACTGGGATGCTGGGTTGAGCAGAGATCAGTTTAATGTGCACTCCTGTTAGATGTGAGGAGGGGCAAGTACAACTTGCAGTGTGTAATGGATTCTCTGGAATAAGAGCAATAAGCAGGTAAATGACAAAAGATGTCATTGCCCTTCCACTCTGAAGGTTCTCATTGCAAAACAAGGGGACAGAATGGCTGGAGTTTCACTTAGGGAAAATGAAATATCTCAGCTGGCTGAGTGCTATAGAATTATTGAAGACTAAATGTCAAGATTATCTTGTCTGGAGAAGAGACAGCCATGGTTTCAGAGAATGTTAAAAGTTTGGGTTAAACCAGAAAAGCATTTACCGATTCAGCAACTATTTATCCAAGATTATCTGTATGCAAGATATTCACTCAGAATTATATGAATAAAATGGAAAATGCCACAGCCTTTCTCCAATTCTAAAACATCTGCCTCCTGTCCCAATTCCATGAGCAAAGAAGCACCCACAGCAAAGGTTACACCAGCTCTGTTAGGGAGCCTTTTTTCAGCTCCCATGAGAATAGAACACCTTTTCCAGTCTCAGCTGGAATGAGGATGTGAAAAAAGAAAATTAAAAACCAAATCCTATTTGAGCTGATGCAGTCCAAACACAGTCAGGCTGCTCCAACTCATTTCTCCCACCTCTATTCTTGCAGATCTGTGTCAAGTAGGTTGGGACACCATAGCACAAAACCGCATGGAAGGTTTCCCTGGGGCCTCTCAGCCTGCAGGCAAACACTGAGAGAGGTGCACTAAAGGTGATGTCCCTTTCCTCCACAGTTGCTACTGCTTAGCCCTTGGGAATGGGAAAATAGGTGGGAATAGGTTCATCTGAGGTCTTCAGGGAGCAGGCAGTGGGTGTGAGCTGCACGGTGACACAGTTCCCATAACATCATAGCAAGAAGAGGTGAGTTAGAGTGAAAACACAATTCAGTTTCTCACCACTCACCCTTCTATTTTTTGGAGTCCAGATAAGCAAATTAAAAATGATGTCATGGCTCCCCCAGGACACTGCAAAATGCTGTCATTTGTCCAGCCAGAGTACAACACTTATTAGTATGATATAACACAGTAGTTGGGAACTCAATAGAAAAAACAGAGCTGGAATTTAATAAAAAACCCCTACAGCTTTTAACTCATTGCCCTTAACATGCAGAGCTACTGCAAGTGAGTGCCTCAACATGAACACTCTGAAGACCAAAGAATTAAAGTAAATGCAATCAGCAGATTACTAAATACCAATGGGAAATTTAGAGCTATAGAGCAAAATCCCAGAGCATTAAAGGATTTACCGCTTGGCATTGATGAGAAGCAAATCTTTGGATTTCTATTCCTATCCTTAATTAGTAACTGAGGTTTATTTTAGTGTCAACTTAGTCACAAAAGATAACACGCCCTAAAAGAAAATAGATAGCAGTGCAATAAACTTCATACAATGTCTTATTAAAAATTAGAAGGAAAAAAAACATATTCAAATGGAAAATCAATTTCCAGGACTTCCATTTCCTTTTGTTTTCTTGTCTTCCCACCCATACTCAGCTCTTTTCTAATAACATTCAGCTCTTTGCTAGTGAGGTTACCAAGGGTGGTGACAAAGATAGCATTGAAACCCAAAAGGGAGGCTCCCTTTTAGAAGGGACATTGTAGGAGTGTTCTTACTCCTTCACAGCTTGGGTTTTGAAAGTTGTCTCCCTGCCCAGTTCCCAGGGCCTCTCACTGGAAGTAAGATCTCAAATGGATGATCCGTGTTCTCCATGGCCTCAGCTCGGAGAAAAACAGCTGTGTGAAAGGGAGCGTTTTTTATAGGGATTCTCTGGGACAGTGGAAAGATAAGGCTCTTGTGGTTCATGAGGAGATTCCTGCCTCGGTTATCTGATGTTCCCATCTACCATTTGCACCCTGGTGATGTGCTCCCAGAAGCTGGTTTGGCAGGGGCATCCTGCTTTGCTGGCAGCAGCCTGGCCGGGCTGGAGCATTCCCAGCTGCCAAGATGCACCAGGGATTTGGGGGCTGATTTCCTAAACTGTGATACAGGCTCCCACGGCAGCATTCCTAGCACAGCTCTTGCCATGGCTTCAAGTAAAGCTGGAAAATATAAACAGCGGCTTCAGAGCAGGAAAATAGTAGAAGTCTGTGAGTTAAATCTGAAGAAATTTACAATAACCAGTCCCAAATGAACCATGGGCTGCAGTGAGGAGAAAGAAATGGAGGGACCATCTCCCTGCTGTTAATCACTCCCTGCTTTCCTCCCTTCCTCAGTGAACCCAAGAATACATTTGGTCGCCATAAAATTTTACTGCAGAGTGGTCCGAGTGCAATTCCTGGGCTGAGGATGAAAAGAAATGCCCAGGCACGATGGAAGAGTGAAAAGGTGTCATGGTAGTGAGGCCAAGACAGGGAACATAGAGCCATTTAAGGAGAAAGGTTTTAGGAAGTTCCTCTCTCTGGGTAGGTGTGGGCTCCGTGAGTGACTCAGGGACCAAGACCAGCAGCAAGACACCAGTGAGCTGCTCATTCCTTTGGCTTCCACAGTCTGAGGAAAGAAGGGCACAGGACGGGAAGGGATCTCTGGAATCATCCGATGTATCTCCTCCTGTGGCAGGGGCTAAGGCAAATAATTCCCATCACAAACTCAGTAAACCTCCCTTAAAAAAAAATAAAAATCTATTATTTGCACTGTCTTTACCTACTGCAACTGCTCCAGAGTCAAATTTCACCACCTTCTAGTGATTTCTACCCACCTGGGAGACTGTTGGGAACAGTGATAGAGACATGGGACATGGGGGACAATCTTCCTATTGTCACAAGATTGTAGGAGCTGAGCCCTTAAGACAAATCATCAATTACCTTGCAAAGTAAAAATCACAGGTAAGCTCCCTTTCAACTCATTCATCCATGGGAAAAAAAAAAAAAAGAGAAAAAGAAAAACAACAGCCACAAACCAAACAAAAAACCCCACAACCTATTTAATGAATTACTTAACAAGTGGTGATATTTTAATTTATGGTTATTCATTGCATCCTTATTCCCAAGGTGAATCCCAGTGTGCTCATTCTGGGGCGCTGATGGATATCTGCCCATCTCAGTGAGCCGCCCTCTTTATCTCGGAGCCTGAGTTAAAGCTCGCCAACTTTAATGTATTTTGAGTTTGTGACACCTCTGCTATCGCCAAGAGGAAGAGTGACAGAGGGAATGTGATGGACGAGCGTGGCAGAGCCATGAACTGGGACTTACAAGCTGCCCTGCGCTGGCTCAGGGAGAAGAGAGCAAGCAAGTCCCCCCCTTGTTGTTTTAATTTGCTAAAACAACAGCTCCATATTCCCGGGGGCAAATGTCAGGAATAATTGCATGCAAATTGCACTGGAGTCATGCGAAGGCACCCATCGCCACCCAAGGGCTCCTGAAGGGTTAATATCGAGGGCTCGCCGGAGTTCACTTAATTTACAACTGGAGACCTTTATCATCTCGCACTGACATTGAGGGCTCACATTTCGCACTTAATTACTTGTTCAGCAATCGCGCCTGGAAGAGATAGATGTGTTTCTGTGTTTAGCCCGGGCAGCTGTGAATTGTTTATTTACTTATCGTCAGGCCGGGAATGGCTGCAATTTAAAGGTTCAGATCTCTGCTACCCTGAGCGGGGCAGGTCTTCCTTTAAACACTTCCATATTGGCGCGGTGGAATTTCGCTGGAGATGCCCATCTTCTCCTCCCTGTCCGGGTAATGCGCCGGCAGGTGTTACTGGTTATCGGCCACCGGGATTATTTGCTCCAAACAGCCGCTGCCAAGTTCACAATCATAACGAAGGATCTGCCGGGGTGCATTTTGGAAGGTAAAAAGCGGGCCGGGGGGATGAAGCGAGATGAACTCCAGCGACTCGGCTCCCGTGGAATGACTCGATCCCTATCTCGGCGCTGGAAGAGCTGAATCACAAGGCGGCTTCAAACAGTGGCTCGCAGCAATTCATAGGCCAAATGGTGTAATTACAATTTAAACCGTCAAATGGTGACCAGATGGCTTTATCTTTCACACCAGAGGCCTAAGAAGTTGGTAGGTGTGACCTCTCCGCATACCAATCCACCTGCAGAGCCACGAGGTCTGGGAACAGCGAGGTCCCGGCGCGCCCTGCCGTGTGTGCTGACACCCATCCCTGGCTTTGATAGACTGTGCCAAGCTGTGGAAAACCAACAGCACCAGTTTTCACGGGGCTGCATCACCCCGCAATGCAGCACCACCACCGATCACTCGAGGGGTTGGACTTGTTTGGGTTTGGAGCTAGATGATGCCTTCCAACCCGAATTCTGTGCTTCACCACACACGGATGCAGGGGGTTACCGCGGTATAAAGAAAGGGGGATGCTCCCCGTTATTCCCTTGGAGCACACAGGCCTCCCATCTACCTGGGAAAGAAGGAGCTGTGCAAGGGAAGAGGATCTCAGTTCAATAGTTGGCTGACAAAATATGTCTCAGAAAGAAAACCGGTGTACTCCCTTCAGAGAGGGAGTAGCCAAAATGGTCTGTCCATCCAGGCCATATTGCTGCTGTCCTCAAGTTGTGCCTGATGGAGGAGAGGCTGGTGGTGGAAACAGGCTGGACACATCCCCTAAAAACCCTAAGGTGGTTCCTGCAGAGATGCACTGGGCAAAGCCCAGCCCGATTTCCAGTTCACAGGATTAGGGGCTTGCTGGGAAGAATATCCTTATGACCAAGCCTGCCAGAGCTCAAAGAGTGTTTGGAGGATACTCTCAGGCACTTGGTGTGACTCTTGGAGAGGGTCCTGTGCAATTCCCCATGATCTTTGTGGGTCCAACTCGGCTGACTGTGGTTCTGTGATTCTCAGACCTGTCCCATCGCCACAGGCAGCTCTCTCCAGCCTTTGGGAAAACCCAGCCTGTTCCCACACGGAGAACACACAGCTTTGCAGCAGGTCTCAGATTAGAGCAGTATTAAAAATAAGGGCTTCGGTTTGATATTAACCCCAGAGAATTGTGCCTGTGGGCAGGTGGAAGGGCTGACACACACCAGCAGCAGCAGCAGAGGTTCTGCCTCAAGGCTCTTGCAGCTGCCAACTGCTTTCGATTTAAAGAAAAGGCTTTTCTGTCCCGCACTCTTATGAGAAACACACTTTTCTGCCAGTCCCAAGGTTATTTCTATCTCACAGATGAGGAGAAGGAGATCCAAACTGACAGGGAACACGCCAAGGAAGGCTAATGCACAGAGGTGGTGCTTCCTAATATTTTTTTTGATTATCATCATCACCACCACTGTAACAAATTAGTGATCTCTGAAGACAGAACGTCATTAAAAGGGTTTAATAATAATATGTAACAAACAATAGATCTGAACTTTCTAGTCTTGAAGAGGTGTAAGGGATAGTATTGGGCATACACAAAGAAAATTCCAGGGTGATTTGGAATTTCTCAGAAACAGACACACAGTCTTCTGTGTCACTTCAGTAAAGCTGAAGAGAGAAGGAAAGAACCTAGATAGGTATAATTGAATTAGACAAAATCCTGGAATTTGATGAGAGATAAAGTTACCACTAATTCTCTTAAAAAAAAAAAAAAGAAAGAAAGAAAAGAAAAAAGAGGAGATGAAATTAAAATGTCAAAAGAGCAGTGAGCTGCTTAATTGAACCTTCAGTCTTGGGTGCGTTCACGGTTGTGTTGGCAGCGCACCCGTGAACGCACTGAAGTAAAAACACTGCAAAAGGAAAGAGAAAAAACAACAAAATGCAACATTTTAAAGAGAACAGAACAGAAATGCTGCAGGATTTACAGAAGAGCAGCGCAAGGCAGAGACAAATACAAAACCTGGACCAGGAGCAGCCCTGTGTGTACAAACGTGCTGGGGCTGGGATGAGCTCGGAGGGCTGAACCCGTTTGGACCCAGCCAGCTCCCAGGGTGGCCACCTCCACACCGACCCCCTGACACAGAAAACGCAGAGAAATATTTGTTTCTTACAGTGTTTTGCTCTTTTTCTCCTTTGTTTGAGTTTTCCCTTCTGCTGGCTGCGGGTTGACAGCAGCACACGGGGGTTCAGGGTCGCAGCCTCAGCTTCGGTAAATGGGGATTTTCAGTGAACTTTGAAAATTTACCTCAGAATCTTGCCCTGATTTAGCAGATATAAAATGACAGGAGGTAAGTCTTGGCTACCAATACGCTTCTCAGGCCATCAGAGGAATTATTGCTGAGCTGCAAAATAACCTGCACAGAGATTAAAGGCAACAGGCACAGCGAGCTGTTTCAAAGGCAAGCACAGAGGGGAAGGGGAGAGCATCCCTTGTGCCATGGCCGCAGCCCTGCTGCTGCAGCCGGGCTTTCCCCACACTTAAAGGGCAGCAAAAAAGTTCTTTGGGAGCCTGAGGGGATCCGAGGAGGCAAACTGGGCTGGGAAAGATGAGACAGGATCCTTCTTGGTACCATCAGATGCTGACGCAGATGTAAAGAGTACAGGGAGAGAGGGAGGACCCCACATACCAGACACTCATGATATTTTTGTCCTGAATGCATAAAACGCTGCCTTGGTAATAATACAATTCTCAAATGCCTTTTTTTCCCCAGGCATTTGTAGCAGAGCACTGGGGAAGATGCATTTCTGCAGGCAAAGGTGGTGGCTCTGGGCCTCGGGAGCAAAGGGGGAATCATGTACTGGGACAGTTGCTCATCCCCCTCCCACATTTCAGAGAGATTTTATCTGTCTGGCATGGAAGATTTCCCAAACTGTTTTTATTAAGGGGAGTTTTTCATGCCAGCAATGAATATTACTATATTACTGAAAGGAATCAAAAGCTAAAGTGCCTGCGTGTACAGTTAATCTATCCAAACAGAAAATGTTTCTTAAAAAATTACGGCACTATTTTTATAACAAACCTCAGCCAAACTCAAAACTGAATAAATATAATGTGTTCTTTTAAAACAAATTTATTTTTTTAAATCATGGGCAAAAATACTTTCCTTGCTTTCATTCATCAGGTAATACTTCACCCCCCTCCCATATCCGAGCACGGAGAGCTGCCCGTGACGGGATTTCTGCTGCAGGGACATCGGGTGGAAACACCTCCCGAGGCTGGTGGAAGGTGGATCTGGGCTCAGCTTGGCATCGCAACCAGCCCGTGGTTTCTATCTCTTTTCAACAAAGCCATGAATAAGGCAAGAAAAAGCCTCAAAGGGGCCAGTAGTGATGGGGAAGAGCCACCCTGAATCCATCAGGAGTCTGAATTAAGGCAGAGCCATATGTGTTTCTATAGGATTATACAAGGGCATGTATCCCTACTGACGTGCTAATGCAAAGCCACTGTCTTGATGTTATTTAAAACTGGCCTGCACAGTCATTACCACAATGTAATTATCATTAGGGTTGCTTATAGCACAGTTTGGCCCTTCCTCTTTTTTACCATGTTATTATTATTACGGTTTTATTTTAACTAGAAGCCTGTGCAGAGCTTTTCTTGGAGTTTTTCAGTATTTATTTAGCCTTGCATCATTGCCCGAGACCACAATTTGAAGCTCTCAAGCCTCATCCCACGATCTTTTACTCCCCTAAATGCTGTGTATATTTGATCCCATCATGAAGAGGAGTCGAACCAAACAATTCACAGCCTGAAAACACCCTAAAATGTAGTTAAAAATTACCAGAGGAGACGGTGGTGAAGAGGCCAGAGGGATAACCTGACCCCTGAGGGCTTACACATCCCCTTTTTGTTTGTTTGTTTGTTTGTTTGTTTGTTCTGCTGAACTTTCCAGGAGTTTCAGCCATCGGATGAAACCCGGGGCCTTCCCGTGCTAGCAAACATCATGAAAATGCTTTAATTCCTCCAACCGCAGTAGTCATCTGTGTGCACCTTTGAAAAGGGGGGATGATTCCAGCTGCAAGCCGGCATAGAAAAATCAATGATTTCAATTTCTTCCCTCTGCTTTTCTCGGGTGAAAGAGAAACTGTGTGTGGGTGCCTTGCTGTCCCCCAGCGTTTGTGCTCTGCTTGTCCTGCTGCCCTGCTAAAGGTCAAAAGCAGGTAATGTATGTTGAAATTTCCACAGAGCGGGGTAAGCTCGGAGCTTGTTGACTTTGATATCAGTTTTCTTCCACCCGGGGGAAAAAAAAAAGGGAAAAAAAAAATCATTCCAGCTCCTCATTGATTTTTCATGGAAATTCACCAATTTCTCCTCGTTTCAGATCTGGTCTCTGATTTCCCCCTGATTATCATATCCCTCTGCCCCCCAAATGAAGTCCTGCTTTGTTTCAGCTCGGGATGATGAAATCATTTTTAGCGCACGGAGCACGGGGCAGAAATCCCGGGGGGGCTGGAGCGCTGGTGCTGAATGACAGAGGTTACTTCAGAGAAACACAAACAAACACACCTTGAGAAAAAGGGAAAATAGGGACAGAAGAAGTTAAAGCTGGAAATAGGAATGCAACGAGCCTGTGCCTTTGTGCAGAAGATGCTAATGAGCTCAGCGTGGCAGAATTAACCACTGTTGGGGCTTTAAATGCTCCTTTCGGAGATCCCACTTTGCTCTGGCTGAGTTTGGCGGGGTTTAATTGACTGTCTTTCTCTTCCCCGGCCTCAGCCCTTCTGTTTTTCAGCTGCAAACTGATACAAGGGGGGAGAAATGGTTTGTATTTCTCCAACTTTAGGCAATGCATCAAAAATTGATGGAATGAGCCTTGTAAATTTATGGTAGTGTGTGTGTGAGAGAGACTCTGCAAGGGGCAAAAATTACCTTTAAACATCCAGAATTTCAGTCATCAACATCTTTAATTGCTGCAGAACTGGATTAGGACGTTCCCATAGGGCTCCCAAGAGTTAAAGCCACTTTTCTTCACATATATCCAAACAGTTGTTGGTATTAATTCACTC
The DNA here is from genome assembly GCA_013396755.1 of Sclerurus mexicanus. Lineage (NCBI taxonomy): Eukaryota > Metazoa > Chordata > Aves > Passeriformes > Furnariidae > Sclerurus > Sclerurus mexicanus. Next base: position 1,362,344 of record VWZF01004478.1, on the reverse strand, counting down.
TCTTGTGCTTTTGTGGATGTTACAGGGAAAGTATTTAAAACTCACATTGTAAAATGTATGCGGGACATGAACACCCAATTTGTTATTGCTGGAGCCTAGAACACTAAAGTATTACAGTGAAGATTTTGTATTAATTGTCCTTGAGTCACATACTGAAATAAAATCGTTATGTGCCCACCACATTAAAAAAAAATAGAAAAAGCTTTTGTAAACTTCAGTTGTCAAAATAATCAGAATATTCTCTCCAGTGGGAGCATAGGAAGGCTTATTAAAAGAAGTTCAACAAATCAGACTTTTAATATATACCCAGAAAATTATTCCAGAGAAAGGAAGGTACAGCAAAGAAGGTAAAAGTGAGGGGGAAATTGTACTATGAGAAAATTTTGTAGCATAAAATATTTTTTCTAGATAAAACAGAATAAATGCTTTAATATATATTTAGCCATTAGTATGTGTACATATTTCACCATATATATATCTTAAGGTAACATTTCCCATACTTCCAGTCATAATTTTGACAAAATATACAGCTCAGTCTTTGTGAATCAGAAAGTTTTAAAGCCATTCATGTCTTTAAAAACAGTGCCCTGAAATGAAAATGCAGATTTAATTCTGCAGAACATTTGTCCCAAGTGAGTATAAATGTGAAGTCTGCCCTTTAAATTAAATGACAGCAAGAAGTCAGGGTTTAAAAAAAACCACACCAGACCAAAACAAACAATAGCAAACAGTTTGAGATGGATTCTGCTCTTGCAAACCTCATTGTAAATAAGGGACTGGCTCTAATTTACTTAATGAGATTTCTCCAGTGTAAATTGAATTAGGCTAATTATCCTATGATTAACATTATCTCTGTCTTTGCAAACAAAATAGATTTTTCTAACAATTGAAGGATTTTTTTTTTAATTTGACAAAACCTGCTGGCATGAGATGTAAATAAAAGCAGAACTCCCACAGACAGAAAGTTACTGTGAGGAGAAGAAATATTTTTATTATTTTTGCTATTTAAAATTCCATTTATAATCACTCAGATCGAGCCCAATTTGTGCTGTGCACATTAATAAAGAGTTTTCTTCTTTTTATCATCTTGTCTTCGTGCAGCAGGCAACATACCCACAATGTGCGTGTGAAATTCCTTTCAGGCTCAGCTATCAGGTGTTTGAACCTTTAGAAAACAGGAAAGGGCTGCGTATAATCCGTTCTACATGATTTTTGTTTGTTATGCTTTTTAAGTGTTGTATGGGAAGAAAATTATTTTCATAACGCCTTTAATTGAACGAAAAGCAGCTACAGCGCTCTCCGTGGAGGGCAGGGGGGTATTGCTTTTCATTCCTGGTACAGAAAACGACCCGATAAAGTTATTAAACAGTGTGTTGATAAAGCAAATTGTACTGTAAGTATATAACAAGTGCTGAAAAGATAAATACGCTCCCAAGCGCGGCTCGAAGCCGTTCCCGGAGCGCGGGGCCGCCTTCTCCGCCTTCCACCACCAACCTACCAATGCCACCTAATGGAGAGCTCGCACCTCGCACCGGCCCAGCAGGCAGGTTTTCCCCCCGATAGCCATCTCTGCTTGTCTTTACCAGCTTTCCAAAAGCTTTCCAAAGCAATAGTTTCGATGGTAGAATAACAAAATCCCGCGGCAAAAGGCTGGACAAATATTTGGATTGCCTCGCTCGGTGTCAGCGCTCGAAATGAGCGGCGTTGCCTCGACCCATCCCTGTCTTAGGGGCAGATACACGTGGCCCCTAAAGGGTGAGTCAAGTGTGAGTCTTGGGGTGCCCGGCTCCGATTTATTATCTCCATAGAAATTATGGACATAAAAATCCGTTCCTGTTGGGCAGAAAACTCGGAGACGTGTCCTGGTTGCAAAGCAGTGTGAGAATACATCGGGATGAACTAATCCCTGCTCTCTGGGATGCACTAATCCCTGCTCTCTGTGGTGTGGTCCTCACATGCTTTCATCTTCCCCATCCTTCATCTTCCCAATCCTTCATCATCCCCACTGCTCCTTTTCCCCATGGCTCACAACCCCAGCTCACACATCCAGGCTCACAAGTGGCCATTTCCACGAGGAGACACCAGGACTGGGGTGCAGAGTCTGAGGATAAATTTGTCCTCGCCCCAAACTGCCCTTTCCATGTTGTATCTGCTTCCTGCAGACTACAGAAACGTGTGCCCCTTCCCAGGAATGCTTCGACACCCACGCTCAGAGGGAGGCATGCACAGGCTGCTCACCATACACACACATATAAATATAGGCTGAACCACACTGCATTATCACTGCTGCAGCAAATAAAGTTATGACCAATTTTTAGGACTGACTCCCCAACCAGGCCCTAATTTGAAGATTATTTAAGATTTCCCAGCTAAACACCCTTGGACATAAGACTATCAGCAACCAGTTAGGATTTTGCTTTCCCCTCTGCCCCTTGCAGCTGAACAAAGCCCCATTCTCTCTGACTCGTATATATTTTCCTTTACACTGTACCCAGGATTTTCCTCTAATTTATTTCTGTAGGGCCTGATCCAAAGCTCCTGCTGATTTCAGGAGGTTCAGGGTAGGGCCCTGCACTTTTGCAGCTCCTGACCTGCTGCAGCCAGGTCTGAAGTCGGTGATAATTTGAATTATAAACATCAGGTCAGGCAAAAATAGTTCAGAAAGGCATTTGGGAGTGGAAAGAGAGTAATTTTCTATAAAGTGTACTCTGCTTATGCCAAGATTTGCACCCCCCACCACTCCCTATTTCAAGCATATTCTGGTACGGCAATATTAGGGATAAAAATTAACTATAAGAAAGATAGAGTTTTAAGATTTGTATTTTTTCACTGTACAGTTTTTGTACAGTTTTTACACTTCAAGCGGCAGGATTAAAGGCAGCAGTTAAAGACAGTAGTGCTCGGAAGAAAATGCAAAGACTAGCTCTGCTGCTCTCAAAAAAAAAAAAAAAAGAAATCGAAATAATAGTAAACCAAACTCAGACAAACCCCACAACAGAAAACCCTAAGAAAGTAACAGCGAGTGGAACCGATTTCCGTGTTTACTTTTCTTTCTGAAGTTGGATCCCTTGTCGTAGCCACAAGAACTGCACGGGTAGGGCACGAAATGGGAAATAAAAGAGGGAAAAAAAATAAAGGGGGGAAAAAAATTTGAAAGCAATTTAAGGGAGCAAAGGCAAGTGCTGCAGCCCGGCCAAGCGGAGCAGCAGCTCTGCAGAGCGGCGGGGCCGCTTCCCCTGTCCGGGCTTCGTCCCTGGATCCCCGCGGGGCTCCGGAGGCAGGAGAGGGGAAAGGGATGGTGCAAAGCCCGGGCTCGGAGGGGAGGAAGAGGAAGAGGAGGAGAGGGAAGAGCAAAAAGTCCAGTACATACAGCTCGATGCGTCCACCAGCCCCCAGCCTCCGCTTCTCTCTCCCTCTTAAGTCAAAAAGGAAATGCGGTTCTCTTTTTTTTTTTTTTTTTTCTTTTTTTGCAGAATCAGAAAATGAACCATCAGGAAGTTGGCAAAACCTCTGACTAAACAATCAATTGAGGAAATGCAACAAATTCGCTTTGGCGGAGGGGGGAGCGAGGGCAACGCAGGCAGAGCAGGGCGCTGCGCACCGCAGGCAGGGCTCCGACCCGCAATTCCCAAGCATTCCTGTTTGGTTTGTTTTTTTTACGCCGCGGACACATCCTCCGCGTCCAGGTACGCGGCCGCGGCCCCGCAGCATCTCCCGCGGGTGAGGCAGAACGCGGGACAAGGACGGGAGCTGCCGGCTGGGCTCCTGTGTCCCCCCCTCACCCCGGGGCTCCTGACCGGTACAAATACCGACAGCAGCTCATCTGTCCCCGAAACGAGCCGGAGGCAGCTCCCTGTGCGCCCGTGCGGGGTGCACATCTATTTCCCAGGAATTATTGTCCCTTCTCAAAGGCTGAGATAAGAGAGATGGAGAAAAGAGCGAGTCCCGTGCTGGTATTTCTTCTAAAAGTGCAGTTTGCACAAGGAGAGGGGGTTTTCGAAGATTTTTAAGTATTTATTTTCCACAGCTATTGCCCCCTCTTTTTTTAAATTTATTCACAATTCCCTCGTTCCTGCCCCTTATCTCTTCTCGAAATGATGGTCTCTGCCTGCTGGTAGGGACCGAAATGCTCCCACCCCCAGCCCGTCCCCCCTTTCCGTAAAGCAAACAAATAAATGAATCAATAAAAAGTGCGCTGCGGTGCTGCCGGGGAGGGGAGGCTGCCGAGCTACTTTAGGCTCCCATCGAGGTGAAAGCCACCCCTCAACCCTCCGCAAGGGATTTTCTTTCAGCGGGGGCTCTTCCAGGTGCTGCTGAAGGCGACGGGGGGACCCTTCCATGTCCTGCCGGTGCGGGACTGGGACCGGGGGACCCGCGGGCAAGGGGAGCTGCCCTCCCCCAGAAATGCGGGACACGCTCCGGGGTCACTGCTAAAAGCAACACAGCTCCGTATTTTTTAATAAAGAGCGTTCTCTTGCGAGCTGGCCGCTTTCCACCCGCCCCACGGATGAGCTGGCTCTGTAAACACTGAATAGAAGATTAACACTGCTGTTCTAACCTCATAGCGAGAGCCCTGCCTTGCGAGAGCTCTTACTGCTGCTGATCTATGGGCTCCATAATGGCCCTTTTGTTTTAGGGGTGACAACAGCCCCCAGCCCGCGGAGCGCGGCTCGGCTCTGCCCGGTCCCCTGCTCCCTCTCCATCACCAGCCCTCCCCCGCTCGGGACTCTGCCTGTGCCCCCCAGTCCCTCTCCATCATCATCTCTTCCCTACCCGAGGCTCTGGGAATCCCTCCGGCCCCTTTCCATCTCCATCTCTCCCCTGTCCGGGAGTCACAGACGCTCTGTGTGTTCTCCCAGACGAAGCTGCGACTTCAAAAATCCGGCTTATTTTATTTTTTAACATTATGATGATGATGATGTCTTTAATTTGACAGCCGAGCAGAACTCGGAACAAATGATAGTGGGAGATGCCAGCGTGGTTTTCCAGCAGCTTGTTGGCAAGAGCCCCTTTCCCGTCCTCCCGTACCCCGGGAGAGGGAGAACCAGCGCTATCTGCGAGTGTGAGAGCGGGTCACTTATTAGAGAAGCTCAGCGCAAACGCGCTGCTCTGCAGCTCTGGAAATCGAGCCCGGTATTTGTGAAAAGGCGGAGGGAAACGGGCAACAGCAAGTTCATTTGCCCAGGAATTCCACAAACACGCCAATCCTGGGGGAAGCTGCGCCCCGGGATGGGCAGGGCGGGGGCGCTGCTTTTTTTTTGTTGTTTTTATTTTTTCGCTTTTACCAAAATAGGACCAGGCTGAGGAGGGGGAATGAAGAGTAAATAGGGGGGAAAATAGAGGCAGAACCGAGTGTTCCAGCCGGGTGAGAGCCGAGCGCAGGTAGCGCCGGGAGCAGCCTAAGGACCCACTGCAGCCTCTCTCCATCCCTCCATCCCTCCATCCCTCCATCTCTCACCGGCACCGCCGGCACAATCAGCGCAGCCCCAGAAAGAGTGTGGAGTCAGGAGAAAAGAAATTGAAATGAGAACCAAAACAAACAAACAAAAAAA
>VWZF01004478.1:1337083-1356693 GCA_013396755.1 Sclerurus mexicanus | reverse complement strand
ATAATAATAATAATAATAATAATAATAATAGAATAATAAAGAGGGGAAAAGAAATTAAAAACAAAGAAAAGGGAAAATATTTTAAGAAGAAAAAGAAAGCAATTTGAAGAGAATAAGAAAATAGAAGAAAAGAGGAGAAAAACAAACAACCCATAAAAAGGAAAAGAAAATAAGAAAAAAATAGGAAAAAAAGGGAAAAAAAAAGAGCAGAAAGCGGTTCAGCTTTCCCCGCCCCNGAAATCGAGCCCGGTATTTGTGAAAAGGCGGAGGGAAACGGGCAACAGCAAGTTCATTTGCCCAGGAATTCCACAAACACGCCAATCCTGGGGGAAGCTGCGCCCCGGGATGGGCAGGGCGGGGGCGCTGCTTTTTTTTTGTTGTTTTTATTTTTTCGCTTTTACCAAAATAGGACCAGGCTGAGGAGGGGGAATGAAGAGTAAATAGGGGGGAAAATAGAGGCAGAACCGAGTGTTCCAGCCGGGTGAGAGCCGAGCGCAGGTAGCGCCGGGAGCAGCCTAAGGACCCACTGCAGNGAAAAAAAAAGAGCAGAAAGCGGTTCAGCTTTCCCCGCCCCACTTCCACGAAGACCTTTACACAGTAAGATGTTTCCTTGGGTAAGGGTTTTCCCCCATATCGTTTTACCCTCTGCATCCCTTTAGGTAAATCCCTGTAATGCACGATACGTTTGGGGGTTTCCCCCCGTCTGCCCTTTCCGAGGAATACTGGCATGAGCTCGCTGGAGGATGATGGTTTGACTCGGTTTGACCACAATCCCTGTGGCAGCGAGATCGGAGCGCTTAAAAACCATATAAAATCCGAATAAAACATCAGATCGAAGTTGGAGCGCCCGGAAAACTGTCAGACAAAACACACTGTAGCCAAAATGGTCTTTACCTTTATGAGACGCTACAAATTGCTGCTATGGACACTTTGGAGACCTTTGAAATCCCTTCATTAGCTATTTGATGCATTTGACATCCGAGCTCATTGTACCCCCGAGGCGTCCAAAACCTTGGAAATCAAGTTTTATTAACCTAATAAAACGCACGCACAAAAAATTCGGGGGAAAATTCAAGAATCAAGAAAGTCTAAATAAATCCTCTGACGAGTTCCTGGAGGTTTTTCAAGGCTGTATTAAATGGGGAGGAAACAAACTATTTACTTGTCAGAATAGGAATGTTTTTAGGCGATTAGTTTTTTAGAGGGGCTGCTTTATAAAAGAAATCGAGCCTTCATTTACACTTATAACTGACAGGCTGCCTTCGTTTCCATCCTTATGCTCTATTTTCCCTGCATTATGCAATAACTCCGTCATTTTTAGGAACAAAGGGGAAATATAATCAGAAACATCACAGCAGCAGCGCGCGTTTTCTGCCCACTAGCAGAGCTGTCTGCATGGAATATATTTTATTTCCAGCCAAAACTAACGATCTTAACGTCCTACCTGATGGGAAGGGACGTATTTGAAGTGTGGTCATTGTACACGGGCTTGTGGGGACTTTTCAGTGCCATAAACATCACCTGGGAGGAGGTCCCGGCTCCGCTTCCAACCTTTGCGGGCAGCATCCATTCCTCCTCCCGCAGCATCAGGGAGAAGGGATCCNCATCCCTCCATCCCTCCATCTCTCACCGGCACCGCCGGCACAATCAGCGCAGCCCCAGAAAGAGTGTGGAGTCAGGAGAAANAATCCCTGTGGCAGCGAGATCGGAGCGCTTAAAAACCATATAAAATCCGAATAAAACATCAGATCGAAGTTGGAGCGCCCGGAAAACTGTCAGACAAAACACACTGTAGCCAAAATGGTCTTTACCTTTATGAGACGCTACAAATTGCTGCTATGGACACTTTGGAGACCTTTGAAATCCCTTCATTAGCTATTTGATGCATTTGACATCCGAGCTCATTGTACCCCCGAGGCGTCCAAAACCTTGGAAATCAAGTTTTATTAACCTAATAAAACGCACGCACAAAAAATTCGGGGGAAAATTCAAGAATCAAGAAAGTCTAAATAAATCCTCTGACGAGTTCCTGGAGGTTTTTCAAGGCTGTATTAAATGGGGAGGAAACAAACTATTTACTTGTCAGAATAGGAATGTTTTTAGGCGATTAGTTTTTTAGAGGGGCTGCTTTATAAAAGAAATCGAGCCTTCATTTACACTTATAACTGACAGGCTGCCTTCGTTTCCATCCTTATGCTCTATTTTCCCTGCATTATGCAATAACTCCGTCATTTTTAGGAACAAAGGGGAAATATAATCAGAAACATCACAGCAGCAGCGCGCGTTTTCTGCCCACTAGCAGAGCTGTCTGCATGGAATATATTTTATTTCCAGCCAAAACTAACGATCTTAACGTCCTACCTGATGGGAAGGGACGTATTTGAAGTGTGGTCATTGTACACGGGCTTGTGGGGACTTTTCAGTGCCATAAACATCACCTGGGAGGAGGTCCCGGCTCCGCTTCCAACCTTTGCGGGCAGCATCCATTCCTCCTCCCGCAGCATCAGGGAGAAGGGATCCAGAGGTGTTTCAAGAAAATAATACTAGTAATAAAAAAAAAATCATCTTTGTGATCGCTTTGACCCAAGAAATCTAAACAAGCTCCACGCTCCACCAAGCGCAGCTGAAATTCAGCGGCAGCCGCGCGGAGCTTTGGATGCGCGGGGCACACGTTGTTTGCTTAAAAGAGCGACTGGCGTGAGAAAAAACACCTTTCCCCCCTATCAGATCCCCTCTAAATCGCTTGTTTCCACCAAAAAGCCCCACTCGGGCTGTGCTTTCGGGCCACAGATAACCGGGGCTGTTCGCACCGTAATTGAGGCACAAGTGCCACAAAGGCAGTAGTCATTAGCAATTGGGAAATAAGTGTGCAGACTGTAAAGCTAAGTGTTGTATCCTTTAGATAAGGGCTTATCTAGCCAGCCATTAAACCCACACTCGCCTCTTCAGCATGTGGAGAGGCTGGGGGTGTCGACCCTTATAGGAAAATATTTACCTTGTCCCTTTGGGAACAGGAGGGTTTAATCCTGACTTGATTTGCCGGAAGAAACCCTTTTCTTGTTTTTGTTTGGTGGGTTGTAATGCTGTGGATTCAAATCCTTAAAAACTTGCTGTTTGCCCGCAAAACAAATAGAAGATAATCTGGGTGCAGTGACAGAGGTCTTAATAAATGAGGTTTTTTCTGTCATTCCGTTTTGCTAAAGTTCATCATTTCATCATATACACAGACTGTTGATAAAAGCAAGCTTTATAAAAATACCAGAGAAATAAAATCAGGAAAATAGGAGCCAATCCTGCCAGCTGTCACTGAGGCTGGAGTCTGCTGGATCTGTGTGGTCCAGTTAAACTAAAAGTAAAGTGAGCAGAAAGTCTCCTCCAGATCCGAGTGCCCCCGGGATCAGGCCCTGGAGATGTTCACAGCGAGGAAGCAGCTGGGGAGAATCCCTCTGAACCAAGTACACTGCTTGTCTGATCCATGTTGTTAGGCTGGATAATTGCATGGATTAAGGAGAATTAACAAGATTTAGGTCCTGATCCTGTATCCTTAGTCTTTCTCCTTAGCAGAGCTTTATCTACTTAAGGATGCTCACACGGTGTGGACTGCAGGGTACTAGAGACCACAAATACCAGATTTTAAATAATGTAAAAACAACACCAAAAATTAGCCAGAGAGGTGACTAGAAAGATGTTATGCTATTTTATCCAGTTCTTTCCTAATTTTAAAGTTTATTATGAAAACTAGCAATTTGTTTTCGTTTTTGTGGATGAGGAAACTGAGTCATTAGGGGAAAAAAAAAAAAAAGGTTTATCCAAGGTGCAACTTCAGTGACAAAGTGCAGGATCAAAACACAGTTTTATTTATATCCCAGCCTTGTTGTTTAGACCAAAGCCAAGCTGATTTGCAGGTAAGTCTCTTTCTGGTTCTCATTGAAGCCGGCGGAATTTTTTGCACTGCTTTCAAAGAAAAGGCTGAGCAGGCTGATAAGTGATCACTTGCTATTGATCCTTTCTGAACAGTTCTCTGTGTTTTGGTTTTATTTAACATGAGCAAATCTCCCAGCCCCATCTGGGGCCTGCCATTCAGAGTGGGAGGACTGCAGAAAAATGGGAACATTGGTATGCTTTGGTCCAGAAGGAAGCAAAATAATCAGTCGTACAAGCAGCATTTTCAAACAGGGACCGCTGCAATCTGAACCCTTTCTCTCAACTGAAACTGTACATTTTTAGAAGGGCACACTTTTTGATCTGTCTATGAAATATGACAATTTTGCTGGCAGCAGAATGCATAAAAGTAACAGACTGAATTATTCATGTGAAAGCCAAGTCCGAACTTTCCATGACACAGCACACACAAAATTCAGGGTTTAGGCAGGAGCAGAAATCTTACACGCCTTAATCTCGGCATAATGGAGCCAGATTACTAGAGAGAAGTTCTTTCTTAGCAGCTGTCAGCTTTGAGGACAAAGTTGTGGATATCTCACTATCTTCCTATCCCCTCGATGAAACTAAATCCAGAGCGCCAGAAAGCAGGGGGAAATTTTGCCACTGAGTTAAGCGAGAAGAGATGAAATCTCTTGCTAAAACAGCGATATTCCCTTACAGTTGTTTTTGGCCACTTATTGTCCCGTGTTTGCAATCTGCCTCGCTGCAACACCGGTCATTTGAGTGCAGGAATTTCATCGGCTTCATCAGCAAAGCTACGTCAGACAGGATTGCAGCATCAGAGCATCCTCCTACCGTACATGGGAGCGAGAGTTGAGCTCTGCACAGGAGATTTTTTTAGGTCAAACCTTCAAAGGTGTCCTCGGAGACCCCTGGAAAATTAGATGCCCAGAGGAGGTGGACTCAGTGTGGGTTTGATTCCCCTGTTTGCAGGTTGTTGATGTGCATTTAGCTGTGCCTTCCATGGGGTCCCATCTGTTACCTCCCCGTGTTTATTTAACGCTCTCATAGCTGTAAGATGAATGATTGACTGCTAAAATTCAACTGCAACAGGGTTTTCTTGCCCAAAATGTCATTCCTGAGGGCCTCTGACAGCTCCCTTCTGCGATCCCATAAAAGCCACCACACTTTTGGTCCTCTCTTGCATTTGGTCTTGGCAAAGGTGCTAAAACAGAAACGAATGGGCCAATAAGTAGTTTATTGCCATTGCTCACTTGGGATCCACAATGACCCTGAGTACCCCCTGCCTTGTAATCACATTAAGGTGTGTCAACCCTCAGCCTCCCACAGAAAGGTTTATTTCACATATTTCTGTGCTTTCAATGAAAAAAGTCCCGACGTAAGACATCAATTTTCCTGCCACTCAGTATTTCAGGCTGACTTGTTGAGTGCAGCACAAGCCAGCTGTAATTCCAAAGGCTCCACATGATTTTATGCTTTTTGCCTTCCCCCCCACCCCCGAGTTGTAACAAAAATGCTCAAAACTAAAACGAAGCTGAAGCTTTAAAAAGTCTAGAGAGCTTTCTAAGCAGCCGAAAGAACGAGGGGGGAGAATAAAGGAGCAGAGCCACGAGGAGCAGAGATTATGAGTCCCATCAACGCCCTTCTTCTAATTAATCTGAATCAAAGAGCAATCGAGCCTTTTATAATGATCATTAAAGATAAATTTCCCAGCTGATCTCCTCCTCTTCTCCAGCTGCACGTGGTTTCTGACCCGGGAATGGGGCTGGAGCAGCATCCAGGCGGGAGCAGCAGCGGCTCCGCTCCACCTGCCCCTCGGAGCGCATCCCGATGGGATGCAGCCGCTGCGCTCCCGGCTGCGCCGCTCCGAGCTGAACCCTCTAGTGGACTCCGCGAGCATTTTCTTTTGGGAAAAAAATCGAGAGAAGAACTTTATGCGCAACTTCCATCTTCACTGAGCACATTGCTGAGCAGCTCTGTGGCACCTTCCCTGCCCTGTTGGAGGAATATCTTCCTTAGTGTTTTGCTCACTACAAAGGCTCTGGCCCGACACTTTTTTTTAAAAGACATTTTAAAAACACAGCACAAAACCGAAGCTTTCTGAAGCAAACACCTTTTCCCCTTGTGGGAAGAAAGCTGAACATATCTTTTTCATATTCCAGGCATGAAAGGGCAGAGGGAATTCCAGCCTAAAGCAAAGGACTAAAGGAGAGTTAGTGCATTTGGATTATATTTTATAACTGTATGGATCTTATTAGAAGTAATCTTCCTGAAATAATTCCCAGGCTGAGCACTCGTTTAGGGGGGGAATATATAATGGTTAAATAGTCTTATGAACAGAACCAGCTCCATTATTCAGGGGTATGAAATTTAAACAATGGATGAAAAAAAAGATGAAAACACACTCCCAATTTGCTCTTTACCATCCTCACCCTGACTTTTAAGCCAGTCACAGTTACAAAAAAAGAAAAAAGTATATAAAGTTATGAAAATTCTTCCCATATTTAAAGCAATGATAGTGACAGCTTTGGGTTATAAAAAGGAAATCCAGCATTGAAGGAAATGTTTATATTATGCCTTAAAATTTCAAACAACTGCTTTTTTTATCCCCTCCTTTTATTTGCCTTTGAATGTCAGATTTGTGCTCTGCAAACACCCCCTCATGTGCACACTGTGTCCATGGTACCGCCTGTGGGGCTGCCCACGGCGTCTGGAACATCAACCACCCTTCCTGTGCCAGCACATGGCCTTCATTCCACCTCCCAGCCCACACTAGGCACCAAATTTCACTTGCATGGGACACATGTGGGAGGTGTCCCCCCAAGAGCAGCACGGAATGATGGCCAAGAGCTGCTAACCCAACTCTCTTTGACTTGCCGAACTGGGGAAGGGAGAGGAGGCAAAGCATGGAATAATAAAATCATTTAGGCTGGAAAAGCCCTCTAAGCTCATGGAGTCCAACCATTCCCCCAGCACTTCCAAGGCCATCACTAAACTATGTCCCCAGGTGCCACATCCACAAGGCTTTTAAATCCCTTCAGGGATGGGGACTCCACCGCCACCCTGGGCAGCCTGTTCCAATGCTTGATAACCCTTTTCCATCCTTTTGGATAATTCCTTAATATCCAATCTAAATCTCTCCTGGCACGACTTGAGGCTGTTCCCTCTCATCTTGTCCCTGTTTGCTGGGAGCAGAGCCCAGCTCCCCTTGGCTCCCCACTCCTGTCAGGGAGGTGCAGAGTCAGAAGGTCCCCCCTGAGCCTCCTTTTCTCCAGGCTGAGCCCCTCCAGCTCCCTCAGCTGCTCCTGCTGCTCCAGCTCCTTCGCAGCTCCGTTGCCTTTCAGAAGCAGCATTCCCTCTTTCCCAGCCCATCCCTGCTGCCTGGCAGCTCTAATTTGAGGGATGTTCTCAGAATAGTTGGATGCACCGACTGGGAAGTTGGAGGACAGCAGTAGCAGGAACCATGGTATCACAACCACCTCACCTCGTGTTTGCAAAGGTCTCAGACCAAAGCAGCTCTCCCTCTGCAGGCTTTTTACATTAGACAGTCACACTAATTTTATGCTTTGTTTGTTTAATTGTAGGAGGAGAAAACCAACACACTTCCCCATTATCAGAGGAGAAGGAACAGTGGCAGGAAATTAGGTCAGTGAAATTGCCCTGCTGTGCGGAGAAGGGGCTTTGTTCCTTAAGAAATTTCCACTGGAGAAAACAAGTATCCCAAGCAGCAGAGCTGCCTCCTTTGTTTCATCCCAGGCCCCCTTCCCAGCTCTTTGCCATGGATCCAATTACCCTTCCCTGGGAACAAGCTGTGGCTCTAAATTAAATCAAACCGTTTATTTGTCTGGGGCAGCTTGGCCAAGAGACACTGGGGGGTTTTCAGGAAAGCTGCTGCCATGTGAAAGGATGTCTTTGCCATTGCCACTCCCCATCAGGAGAAGGAGAGCCCTGGGTGCCTGTGTCAGACTGGCATCCCTATTTTGGGGCCCTTTTTAGCCTTCAAGGCAAATACTCCCATGCAGGATGGGTCTCCTTTTCTTGTTTGGTGTTCTTGTTTTGTTTCTTGTCTCAATTCCCAAATATTTTGAAATTGTGGGGTTTTTTTCGATGCTGGAGATAAATCAGTCTTCAGGTTCCCCAAAACATCTTCCTCCCAAAGTTTGGTTTCTTCTCTGAATTCACCTGCATTTTTTTTTTCCTAGATTGAACAAAAGAATGAAGTTTTCTGTCCACTTTGAAACTGAAATAAGCTCCTCAGTGCCTAGCCAGCCTTTCTGCTGCAAGGCCACTTCCCCAGGGACATGCCTCAAAAACACTTCAGAACATCATTTTGGGACTTTAAATCTTCCACCTTTTTCTGTGTATGCTCCATTTTTTATGGGAATTCCTCCATAAGGGTGTGTGGGACCCAAATGATGGAGTTGTCTCCCTGTGTATAGTCTAGAATGGGTTTTATTATGTGTGCATGTATATATTAAAACATAAAACATTTATTTTGTCCTGGTGGCACTGAAATGAGCTCATCAGGCCCTCCTAAGAAGAATTTATCAAGGAATGACATGCAAGGAAGTAATGCAGGTTTCTGGGGATGTGCTACCAGACCTAAGGCACGGCTCCACACACGATCCCTTGTGCTGCTGCAAACCCCGAGTGATGGAGAATTAGAGCCACATTTTGGGAACGGGCTCCTGCTTCTGTGTGGGGTTAATTAGTGGTTTGCTAATATGTTAAATGCTCCACACACTGACCTCAGGCCGCTTGTCTCTAATGAACAAAAGCAGCTCCAGCTCCAGGTAACCACGGATTTCCCAGGGACTGGAACTGAACTAATGAGCTTTGAGATACTGAGTCTTCCATCTGGCCAAGAAGGGAGAAAATCCTTCTTAGGAAATCCACTCTCTCCATTTCCCTAAGGAAAGAGGTTATTAGAATGATCTCGGGTCTAATGAAACCTGAAGTCTGGGATACTTTGAAACCTTCCTTTTTTCTTTGCACTAAACTCCCCCAAAGCTGAAGCGGTTTTTGGACCACGGGCTGAGAACTGTCAATTTTGTTTCTATGGTAAACTTCGTTAAGAAAGAATTCGCCTCTTGTAGGAAACCCCATTTGGATCAGGAAATGTATTTTTGCTAACGTTAAGTCCAGCTAGACAGGTTTTTGTCAGGAAGTAGGATAGGGCCAGGCTGAAAATCCAAGACTTCTTCCTTTTCCTGTTAGGATGTCCTTGCATTGACAGGTTATAAAGCTGAAACACGCTCTGAAAAAAAGCCCTGAAAACCCAACAGCAAGGCACAGGGATGGCTCTTGGGTGACCCAATGGCCTGGCTCCTATTTGTTTCCCTGGGATTTGGGAAGAATTGTGGAGGCTGCAAGCGCTTGCAAAAGAAATGCTGTAAGTTGCGAGCGATGCTGACCGCGTTGGCTTCCAGGAGTTTCGAGATGATCCCTGGAAACACATTTGGTTTTAATCAGGCCCCTGCACTGTGGAACATCCTGTTTGTCTACACTTATTATTACTGACAAATTATCCTCCTCCAAATCTCAGGGAGCGTTCACTTTATCCTCACATTAAACCTGATTGGAAACAGTAGGTTTAATTGGACTCAGCATGAGGCCCAGTCGTAAACTGCACCAGTTCCTTGTTTTATTGTGGCATTCACGGGATGTGTGAAAATCCTATATTTCATATACAGAACCCAATTTGCTACTGCGAGGGCTGCTCCAGACAATGCACAGATGCCCTGTGCTGCAGGAGCAACCTCTGCCCACTCTCGGCTCTTCCCAACTATGGCTGGGAATAGTTGGCCATTCCCAGCAATCCGTGTGTGCAATATGTCCTTCCAGACCTGCCCCAAACGCCTGAGAGCTGTCCTCATCACTGACTGAGCCCCATGGTTTGGAGGAGTGTAAGAATCCCCTCTGCATGAGCTGAGGTCTGGAATTCAAGAGGGATGGAGAAGGAAGTGCAGGGTGTGGATTGTCCTTGTTGGTGTTGCTGTGAAACATGAACATCTTCTTGTTCCCCTCAGCAGCTGGAGAGTCTTTCCTAGGAAAGCCTAGAAAACCTGAGGAGTTAAAGGTGTACAAATTCAGTTTAATGTATTTAGAGCTTGTAGGGATGGTTGATTGGATGGGAGAAGAGCTGAAACCATCACGTCTGCTGGAGCCCACCATGGTTGGACTGGCAGTGATTGACAGTAAGGCTACATATTTGCTCTGAGATCTTTCCAACATCCCTGATTTTCCCTTGCTGTGGATGGCCCTCCAGCAGTTTTACCTCATCCAGATGTGCATTACAGGGAAGGCCAGGTGTTCCCAAATCAGTGAGAAAGTCCACAGAGGTGTCAGGTAGTGGCAATCCTGGGTGGGAGCCCAGAAAGTGAGCTCGTGTCCCACGTCAGCGAGAGCTGCTGGCAGGGGCTGAGCTATTAAACAACCTCCTTCCAATGTCCTGGGTGTGGAAAAGCGGGAGACAGCACGACGTGTTTGGGAGTCAGAGGCAGAAACAAACCGGAGAACCCAACCTGTTTGCTGTTCATGTTCACACAATTTGGGATTAATCATTTGGATCGCAAGGTGTGTGACCTGCTGAAATCAAGCTTTTCATGACAGTATGGTCTCTGTGATGTGGGAAAAATAATGTAATTCAAGGGAATATCTTGGGTTAGGTATTATTTGACACTGAATTTAAATAGAATTTACAAGTGCCATGATTGTAAATACCTTCACAGAATACTCTGAACTTGAAGGGACCCACAAGGATCATCATTCCAGCTCTTCAGGGAGTGGCTCACACCAGAATTAAACCCCCAGCCTTGGTGTCATTAGCACCACACTGAGCTAATCTCAGGGTTTCTTGTTCTGGGAGAAAATGTATTATTCCATGTAACTTTGGGCGTGCTCAGCCCAGCCAGGAGCAATATCCATCTGCTCCGCTACTAAATATCAGCCCTGTAAAGGTGTAAACGGGTGTGTCTTGCTGGGTTAGTAAATCCTCAGTCCTTTTCCGGAGACATTGTGGACACAACTCCAGAGCTGGTCCCTGCTGTCCCTCGGATCTTCCTTCAGTTCATGCACATCAGAAGATGTACAACCAGGGTCACCCCACACATCCCACCAAATCAGGGCCACCAAACTGGACATTCAGCCTTTTCTTCCCCACTCTGTTTCTCAAAACCTGGAGTATGAATTTCTCCTGTGCCATTTTTGGGTGCTGTCTTCTTTGTGATCCTTATTTTCCTTGCCCCAATATCTGAGGCACCAACTCTGTGCTGCTTTGGGGCACTTTTTCAACAGACAGATCTACGAGAGAGTTCCCAACACACGTCACAGAGTCAGGGCACCCAGCTTTCATTGAAAATTCCTTCTATCTTTCTCAAAGCAATATGTTTCCTCTACGATATTTTGAAAGAAAACAAGGCTGCAGTGGTTAGAGGAGATGTGGAGCTTCTTACCAGATGGAGGTGGCCCAACAGCTTGTAAAAAACCCTTTGCAAACATTTAGCAGTAACAGACAACTGACCTCAATTACCGAAGCCTTTCATTTCTCCATCTGGGGAGGGCCCTCCCCATGCCGGGGTGATGAAGAGGCTGGAAGGCACACGGAAACAGCCCGTGTCAAACCAGAGCGCTTTGGAAAACACATCCCACAAAACAAGGCCTTTCTCATGCTGTGTTTTTTCCCCGCCCCCAGTTCAGCTTTGGTACTGAACTTTCCATTTCCAACTGACCAACATAAATTAAAGCCAAACATTGGCATAGAGAGGAAAGATGGAGAAAGTTGACCATTTCCCTCAGGAGGTCAGCCACAAATTCCTGCTGTTGTCTGAGAAATGATGAGCTACTCTTTGGAGACATGACTTAGATCATTCGGTGTCACAGGGAAACTTTTCAGGCGTTTCAACAAGAGTTGAAATATGTCGTCTTTTCTCCCCCCCCTTTTTTAATAAATATACTTTTAGACTATGTGTGTTCTTTTTCCTTTTTTTTTTTCCTTTTTTCCTTTTCTTTTAATATAGCCTTCTGTACAAAAAGCCAGTTGTGCACAGTGCTATTTCCTTTGGGCAATCCTACAAGAAATGTTCCCAGCTCGCTTCATGCCACTACAAATATCTCCTTACCTCGCAGAAAAGGGCACATCACTCACTTGGCAGGCCTAAACTAATTTGACTGCTTAGAGCTCTAAAAGCTCTGGGTGACAAAGTACGTCAGGGAAAATATGTCACTCCCCCTTCATCATTATTCTCACTTTCGCTATTCATAAATAGAGGATATAAATCTATTTACTCTAAAAGGAGTCATGGGAGACAAGTTAACCGGTGATCACCTCCCAGCCCACCCCGCTGAGTTTTGAGGCTCATTCCCAGTCAAATGGAAACTCAAATTGCTAAGGATGGAGGATTCAGAAGATCTTGTAGGTGACATTTCCAGACAGAAGGAAAACAAGCTCTCAATTGCACCTAAAATCATAAATAAGGAGAAATGGTTTTGAGCCTTCAGCAGAGGCTTTTCTGGTTTTCCCATCTGTGGCGTCTCCTCGCTGACTGACTTAACAGATGCAGCCCCCGTTTAAGAGGGATGAGTAAAATGCTTCAAGACACCATAAATGTTCCTCAAAAACTCACACGAAGCCTGAAATGAGCTTTCTGCTGAGGTTCCCGAAGCTGCCTTTTGAAATTCCTCCTCATCATGTAACGGCTCTGGCCCCACTTTCATCCCTGGATTTCGGCCAGGGAAAGAAGTCAAAGAAATTTCTTCTGCTGAGATATTTATTGCATTTGCTGTTCTAGGAAGTATTTGTAACTTGTTCAAAGTTCAAAACATCACCTCAAATCTTGCAGACTGACCTATGAACCTGTTGCAGATTCATTTTGGAGGGTGTAAAACCCAGGTTTGAAGCTTTTACAGTTATTTGGGGGAGGGAAGAAGGGTATAAATAAGTGCTCTTGCCACGAATTCTCATTTTTTTTCAAATGTCTAAAAGCAGATAATTCCCCCAGGATACTGATGTTATGCTGGGGTTTTTTTCGTAAATTAAATGAAAGCTTTCTTTTCACTGTCTCTTGTAATTCCAACAGACTTCCATTTGGCACAAAGGATCTGGAGGCCAGTTGGGATCACCTTATTTTTTAATCTGTTGGTGAATTGGAGGAAATCCCACTGGCAGAATTCTGGTGGATTAGCCAATAACATCAGCATGGTTTTTATACCCTGGACTTAAATAATTACCAGAGCACGTTCTGCAGAGGGTTTTTCTTTTACAGATTTACACTTCACTCCTCACATTTTTCAATGGTCCACACCCAGTGTAATTTAGTGGTGTGGAAATCCACCAGCATTTTTGGGAGCCTACAGATTATTTAATTGAAAGAAGCATCTGGGGACGAGGGGAAAAGCCTTCCATGAACTCCCAGGCTCTGCTTCCCGCTGCATCACATCCTTTGAGACCCAAGAGAGAGGTGCTGAAATAAGGAAGTGTCAGGAGAAGGGCTGGGATGCAGACCACCCCTGTGCATCCAGAGGTCAGGGATTCAGCCCAGAAACCAAAAGCACGCTCCCAGGCAGCGAGCATTTTGCCTCATTGAGACCAACTCTCTAATGTGTTTTTTTTCCATTTTTTTGG
This sequence comes from Sclerurus mexicanus, assembly GCA_013396755.1. Lineage (NCBI taxonomy): Eukaryota > Metazoa > Chordata > Aves > Passeriformes > Furnariidae > Sclerurus > Sclerurus mexicanus. The sequence continues at coordinate 1,343,168 of VWZF01004478.1, read as the reverse complement.
AAGGAAAAAAAAGGCTTCTTAATTGTATTTAAACTCTGGGCCCAGTATTAATAAGAGTAACAGCATCTACAATGTTAATTGTGGTCACAAGTCATATATTGGCTTGTGGCTCCCCCAAAATTCTGGAGCAGGAGCCTGGTCCCCACCTCTGATGGCAGGTTTGGAAACAAACGATGATGGTCCTGCATCCCTAAACATGCGTATTCCATGGCAGGATTTTTTCCCCCCATTCATTAGCATTTCAAATGCATTTACTTTGTAAGGAAAACAGCTTTTTCTGCATGCAGCATTTCTAGGAATGGTTTCTGATGGCTCAGCTGAGCACCACTGAACAGACACAATAAGGGAAGTGGATGTTTTCTGCACCATTTGTGAAAAATTGATGCTGGCTGTCTCAGCACACAGGTGTGAAATCTTAATCATAATAAAAAGGCTTATTTTAATGGACATATTAATAGATAGCAGAGAGCCTGTGGTGGCCAACAGCAAAACCATCAGATGCGGAGCCTACTCATTTTTGGGTAGGAGGACAGACCCAAACCCTTCTGCAAAAAACCTTGACTAATTTTCACCATGACTCCTTAGCTGTGGCAATATGGGTTCAATTTGTTTGAAAGGTGCATTCTGAAGCTGGAGCTTGAAATTAGGCATTTACAGTTTGAAAGAAAAGCCATCTTTGGGCGGGAAGGAACTTGTAATTTTGTCAAATTACACCGAAAATGAAATTGGAGGAGCAATAAAGTGCCTGAAATGAGGTAGTGAAAAGTTCCCCAATGAAAAAGCCCAATGTGCTGCACATGCAAAAAACACATTTCTGTTGCCTTTACTTAATTCTTCACTTTTCTCCACAAGCAATAATGACATAGCCTTGCTTTCACTTTTAAATACACGGCTCTTTGTTTCACTGTTTCTCTGTCAAAATGGGAGGATAACCTTTCTCAGTCGCATTTTCATCCTTAACTGTTCAGATTCAAACAACATAATTTGATTCAGACAGGTAAATAATCCTTATTCTGGAAAAAAAAAAAAAGAGTATGAAAATCAGCTGTCATGAATTAAACCCCGTTTTTCCCTAACCCCAAATAAACATTAGTCAGCCTGCATTTGATTGTAATAACACACTTGTCATTTCAGATATAATATGTTAGAGGTTTGGGTTTTTTTCCTAAAGGCTTTATTGGAATTCCTTGAGCTAAATTTGCTGTGGGTTTATGATGGTTTCATTAAAAATCAGAGACCAAAAGGACGTGGAGGACTCTGAAGCATTTGTACTAGCATGAAATAGAAATAACTTGCAAGATTTTTCATTTTAAAGCTGCTCCTGTTTCGGATGCCCTTGAATTTTGTCACATAGTAGTAATTTGGGGCCAAATGTGAAGTATTAAACACTTACTCAATTCATTTTGAGTTGCCAGCTGCAGTTGAGATTCAAGTGTAATGATGCTTCTCCTTTACTCACAGTGAATCCCGAGTAAATCTGCTCAAGTGCTTAAGTTTTCCCTGATTTTACACTGATACAGGGGAGACCTGGGGGAAGATCAGAACTGAAGTCCCACTCAGTAAGTAACAGTAACGTAAGTCCAGAAAAGCCTTTCATTTCAAGTAATCACAGCTTGTATTTTGAACTGTTCTGTTGTAAAGTTACAGTCAATTTTATAAAGTGTGACTTTTCAGTTCTTCTTTTAATCACAGAGCAGAACCCTGAGGGACAAACACGGGCAACGGAATCCAAAATTCTGGTTTCTAGTTGTCTGTTTCTGGTTACTGTGGAATAAGAGCAAATTTCAGGCTTTGGCTTCATCCTGAATTTAGGTGCATTCATAGTTGGTGTCCATTAATTAAAATGGGACTATAATTAGGCTGTTGTCCATACTGGCACCGTTTGAAGTCTGAGGAGCTTAAAATTGCTGCAGAGAGAATGGAGTGGTGCCTTCTCCGGGTCCTTGGGCTGATGGGACAAGAAGAAATGGAACTGCATCGCAGCAAGGAAAGTTCAAATTAAAAATCGTGGCACAACAATATCCAAATATATTCAAAGGCCAATGAGGAGTAATGTGAGTTGTAACTCATTGCAGGTATTTAGATGGAAAATGGTCATGACATAAAGCTTGTAAGGCACAACCAGTGGAGGTGAAGGGCAGCAAAAAGTGAACAGAAGCTAAACATGTAACTTTCCTCCTCAGTCACCTCCCAAATCTGTATGTCCCGTACTCACCAGCCCTCACTTCCACCAGAATAGACCCATTTTACTTTCCCTTTCACATTTTACCCTGCTGGAAGGTAGCCCACTCTCTTATGGCAGACCTGACAGGATGTGAATTATCTCCATCCAGCCCTGACATAACTTTGTGCACGGTGATGTAATGCTCCAAAAAGTCTGGTTTAGGAAAATAAGAGACGGTACTTATTAACAGGAAAGGAAACAAGCCTCTGTTTGACAACCAGTGGCTGAATATCAAGGAGAGCTTTCTTAGGAGAAAAAAAAGATCGTTTATGACCATATGAATTACTATTATTTATTCAGGGGGAAGAAATGGCTATTGAATTTTTAACTAGAATCAGCTGGTTGAGCAACCTACAAGGAGCAGGTATCTGGGCATGGATTCCAGGTAGATTCAGACAGGAAAGGCTCAAGTCTGCTCCCTGAGGGATCAATAAAACTCCCAGAACTTGAGCATGAGCTGCAGCAAACATAGCCAGAAGCATTTCCCTGCGCTCCCCTTCCCCTAAATGTGGGAGAATCTACCACAATAACATCACCCTGCTCCAGTAATCCCCTTTTTGTCTTCCTTTTCCCCATCTCCTGTGGGTGCAACGTGCTTGTGTGAAACCCCAGCTCTGTCACCCCCTCATCCCTTCAGCTCCGAGTCCTTGCAGCCAGGGCTGCATTCCAGCGGCGCGATCTGAAACCGTATCCCTCTCAGTTCCTGAAACATTCGCCATGTGCGTGTGGACTCGTGAACTTTTCCCTTTTACCTATCAGCCATGCAGCTCCCTGCACCCTTTCCTTCCCTCCAACTGCCTGGAAGTAAATGCTGGAGTCCCGATCTCCACTGAGTCATGGAAAGGTCTCCAGGGCAACGTCATGGCAAAATAGCTCCCTATTTCTGGGATTTCCTTGTTCCTTCTGGGCTGACACCAGAAATATCGGAGAGTGTCACAGGGACCTCAGGTGGATTTGCAGATTACATTTGGGTCACCAGCTGATGGAGCATCCCTGCAGGTCATGGAGAAGTTTTTCACAGTGAGGACGGTGAAACACTGGCACAGGTTTCCCAGAGAGGTGGTGGATGCTCCGTCCTTAGAAAATTCCAGATGAGGTTGGACTGGACTCTGAGCAACCCAGTCTAGCTGAAGATGTCTCTGGTTATAGCAGGCGTTTGAACTCAGTGACCTTTAAATGTCTCAACCCAAACTATTTTCTGGTTCTGTGGTGGTACGAGGCAGAAAGGAAAACAGGAGAATTTGGTTTGGTCTCAAGGGTCAGGAGGGTTTGTGACAGGCCATGGGAGTGGCAAATGAGAAATGCGTGTTGGAAATGAGAGAGACACATCTAAGACACACCAAAGTGCCACTGCACACTGGTGCAACCCCTCTTGAGCTACACCAAAGGTACCAGCTGCAGGAAAGCAATGCAGTAATGTATATTTCTGTCCATGTCTTTAAATATGTCCCAAATGGTCTTCAGTTTTTCAAACCTTTCTGCTAAATCTATAGTCATTCCGGAACAGAAGCAGAGAATCATATATCCTATGTCTAATCAACCTATATAACTCTGTCTTTGCAAACCATATTGATGCTTGTATACGTGTGGCTTTTATGGAAGAGGTGGCATCTATATATACTCACGTATGATTACACATTGGGCTTTTTCTCAGCTGCAAACCCAGATGCCAGTCTACTTTTACTTTCCCCTGCTTAATTACAAGATGAATTTGGTTCCTGGGGAGGTCAGTCTGACTGCAATGGTCTTAGCCAGACATCTCGCAATGTCAAGCTTTCCCACGCACGACCCTGCCAATGTCTCCCAGCCTTGACCTTGAAACACCCTCTGCGATTCCAAGCCCTCAGTGAGAGCTGAAAAATGTGCTGACACCGAGATCCCTGCCGTACACAGACATGCAACACTCAGGGACATTGCAGAACAACCCCCAAGGTTTTGCCAATGTGCTCCGAGGCTCCAGGTGCTGGGCAAGAGCTGGGAGAGCCCAGTGCTGTGATAGCAGTGTTTTGTTCACTGTGCTGTCATTTAAACACCGATGCATCTAGACAAACCCTATTTATCTCTATTATAATCTGAAGTGGACTGGTTAAATCTCAGTCCTGTAATTCTGGTGATTTTTGATTCAGGGAGAAGCAGAAGAGCTGCGAGTGTGCTCTGACTCCAGGGGGACTGCAGTGAGTTGGGTTCTTATCTCTTGTTGCTCCTCGACAAATGCATTTGTAGGGTCCAACTGGAAATATTTGTCAGTGCCCCTTACATAATACCGGGTTTTATGGAAAAATTGAACCCTCCAGTACATGCAGAGGAAATTCCACAGCGAGCCTACTGACAGACATGTCTTGGAAGTCAGTTAGTTATTTTGGCAGAGACCCAGGATTTTTTTTCCTTTGCTTCCCCACCACCCTTTAATTTTATTTTTTTTTTAAATAGGAGGATAAAATCACTTTGGAGCAGAGGGTCTTGAAACCCAGGAAATCACACTGGTACTTTGATTTCAACTCTCTTAAGGATACTTGTTGTGAGTCAAAATGGTGCTTGTAGAAAAAAGTGCCATTTGTGAGGCAGAAAACTGCCACTAAGAGAAACAACAAGGCTGGTTCTTTGGCCTTTAATGTATGAAAATTCCTTGGTTTCTTTGATCGAATTGAACAGTTGCTAAAACATTGCAATCTGGCTGGTAAATCCTCAGCAGACATGCATTATAGAAGCTAAGTGTGTGTTTTAAGGAAGGCAGAGATCTGGTTTTGCTGTGCAAGGGATGGAACTGCGAAGCCTGGGACCCACAGGCTCTCACCTGGTCTTTAACTCAAAGCTGAATCACCGCAGGAATGAAGTGCCAAGAGTGCTGGGAAGCTGGAAACTGAGTCAGCCCCAGCTGCAGGGAAACTGTGCACTAAATCCCTGTGGGTGGATGTCCAGAGGGCCTGTGAAGAAAATCAGAGAAAAAGGTGTTTTCTAAAGTGAGAAGGAAGAGGGCTGCGTCTGTGTTGGGGCTGCAGATACACCAAATGTGCATTTGTTCTGTTATTTTGGAGAATAAGTTACTGTACATGTAGGAGCTTGTCAAGGTGATGTCCCTAAATCTCTGGTTTCACAGAGCCTTTCCATTCCTGTGGATTTTGTTCACACACCCAACTGCCCTGGGAACATGAATGATCTTTGCCTTGCAGCTCCTTCATCCCAAAACACTTACTAGTTCAGGTGTTCTCATTTTCACAGAATCACGGAATGGTTTGGGTTGGAAGGGACCTTAAAGATCATCCATTCCCACCCCCTGCCATGGGCAGGGACACCTCCCACCAGCCCAGGTTGCTCCAAGCCCCGTCCAACCTGGCCTTGGACGCTCCCAGGGATGGGGCAGCCTCAGCTTCTCTGGGCACCCTGTGCCAGGGCCTGCCCACCCTCCCAGGGAAGAATTGCTTCCCAATACCCCATCTAAACCTGTTCTGCTTCAGCTTAAAGCCATTCTTTCTTGTTCATTCTGTCTAGGTCAGGGAAGTGTGAGCCTGGAAACTGAATAAGCTGCAGGTCCCAATGACTTCCAGCTGAAAGGGACATTTTCCTGCTTTCCTGTTCTCGGCACCCTCCTCACCTTAACCAGGAAGGGTGAAAGCAGCTTCACATCCTCCAAAAACCCCAATGCTGCCCAAGATGACACGGCTGGGGCTGTCATTCCTCCGCTCCTGCTGTTGGGTGTCCGATGGCACCGTGGGGGACCAAATATTGGAGCAACCACACAAGGCACTTCTCATAGTTTCCTTGCTTCCCTACTCCAGCCCTGCTCTGTGGCTTTTCTGACTCATCTTGTAAACATCAGTCTCTGCAGTGCAGGATGGACTGAAGAGAAGAGGAAAGGGGCAA